>OZ024746.1:655547-813047 GCA_964016885.1 Eledone cirrhosa
TTTTCTTGCATCGCTTTTGACAGAAATTGTCCTTTCCTCATCTTGTATGAAACGTAGCGAATGTCTTCATGTACCACCAGCATAATGAGCGTTTCATCCACGCCTTTTCCCTTGCAATGGCATGCATCGACTTGCTAGGTTCATTGTTGATGATATCCTGAACTTCAGCAACGAACTCGGGCGTTCTGAAGGTGTCAGATCGTCGATCATGTGTTTTCCTCTCTGATGTTGCTTCGTAGTCGAATCTTGAATCTTCCAATTCATTTCTGACCTTTTCCACCATTCTCCTGCTGACGCTGAGAAAGTCTGAAATTTCCTTATTTGTCCTCCCGGCGCGGATTCCAAGAAGAACTCCGTGTCTCTGTCACAAATTTGGAGGTTCAAAATTATTCATAATCAATTATTCTGAAAATAAATAATGGAAATATAGTCACTGTTTTTATGAAGACAAGAGTGACATCAGATGTAAAAAAAATTTGCATAAAATTAGCAGTTGAAAATTGTGAACAAATATCGTCCACACCCTGTATATGTATGTGTATATATATATATATGTATGTGTGTGTGTGTGTATATATATATATATATATATATATATATATATATATATATATCATCATCATCATTGTTTAACGTCTATCTCCCATGCTAGCATGGGTTAGACGGGAGTTGTTCCACGTGAGGCAAGGTTGGTCGGGTGACTGTGTCTCACTCGTATAGGACTATCTGGCAGGTTTTCTATGGCTGGATGCCCTTCCTAACACCAACCACATTTACAGTGTGGACTGGGAGCTTTTTACCGTGTTACCTACATGACATTATAGCATGGACTGTGTTTTTTTGTCATGACACCTATACAATCTCTTTAGTTTGGACTGGATATTGTGGTACCAACATAACTTTACAGAGAGAGGGTGATGTTGGTGTGAGTGGGGGGGGGGGGGGGGGTAGTGGGTTGGTGTGCATGTTTGGTTTGGAGAGGCCTACTGACTGTAAGTTAACTTTGCACATAGGGAAGGCGGGTCTTGTGTATTATTGCGTGGCACCAAAAATTTCGATCCAGTGACATTGTCTTAGAGAGGTGCAAGGTCAGAATTTATCATGTCGTCCCAACTTCTTCTGTGTTTACCTACTCCGTAACTTCCATCAATTTTGATCGCCCTGCACTTTTTTATACAGCTGTGGTCTTTCATGCGCATTATGTGACAGTACCAACATAATCTTCTTTCAAGTAAACAGCATCTGATCCCTCTTATTCCTAATTTCTCACTTAGTTCAATTATGTTTTGCCGTTCGTGTATATTGTTATTACACATCCAATGGAGCATGCATGCTTCGTTCCTTTCCAGTCTGTGCAGGTCCTCTGCACGTAATGCCCATGTCTCACTGCCATGTAACATTGCTGTTCGTATACAGGCATCATACAATATGCCTTTCATTTTCAGAGAGAAACCTTTAGTGGCCTTTAGCAGTATAAGCTCTCTGAACTTTTTCCATCCCGTTCTAACTCTGGCGACTACTTTCAGAGCACCCTCCACCACTGCTGATTTTGTCATCCAGGTAACAGAAATTGTCCACTATTTCTATAGAACCATCTAGGCAGTAGAAGGAGCTAGTATCCTGTGGGCACTTGCTACTTATTGCACCTGAGCATGAGCAACATATAAAATCTATGTTCTTAGATAGCTTGCCTGTGATCCCATTACATCTTTTATGTACCCATACTTTGTATTTGGGACATAAAATGGAATTTCTACCTACTCCTTTCCTACACTCTGAGCGTGGCCATTTCCCAGAGGACACCTGTGCCCTATTTTCCTTTCTACATGCTAGCGTGGAAGATAGACATTAAACGAAGATGATGATACTAGAACTTTAGTCTTAGACAAGTTAACTTTAAGGCCTTTTGATTCTAGGCCATGCTTCCATGTTTGGAATTTTTTCTCTAGTTCAGCCATAGATTCTGTTATGAGAGTTAGATAGATCATCTGCATATAGAAGTTCCCATGGACAGCCGGTCTTAAACTCCTCTGTTATAGCCTAAAGGGCAATAATAAACAGGAGGGGGCTAAGGACAGAGCCTTGATGAACACCTATGTTTACACTAAATTCTTCACTATATTCGTTGTTAATTCTAACCTTACTGACTGTTTCTTTATACATGGCTTGTATAGCTCTCACAAGCCATCTCCTCCTAGCTTTCTAAGGGCCCACCAGATAATGGAGCGGGGGGACTCTGTCAAAAGCTTTCTCCAAGTCAACAAAAGGTAAGTAGAGGGGTTTACTTTTAGCTAGGTACTTCTCCTGTAGCTGTCGTACAAGGAAAAGAGCGTATGTGGTACTTTTACCTGACACAAACCCGAACTGCATTTCATCTAGATCAATTCGCTCTCTGATTAGTTGCGCTATAACTCTTTCTGTGACCTTCATGACCTGGTCAACTAACTTAATGCCTCTATAGTTTCCCCTATCTAGATCATCTCCTTTACCCTTGTAGCAGTTAATGATGATGCTTCTACGCCAGTCATTTGGTATGACTCCATTCTGTATGACTTGGTTAACTATACGGGTAACCATAGTGTGTATCACCATTCCAGATGCTTTCAACATTTCAGCAACTATCTCCAAAGGCCCAGCCACCTTGCCTGTCTTCATATCTTTGATTGCCTTACTTATTATAAAACTACTAATTTGCACAGTTGGTCCCTCTATTGGATCGATTTAGGGCAGACTATCTTTTTCCCATTTATTCTCCTCATTTAGTAGCCTCTCGTAGTGACACTTCCAAGCTACCTTCTTATCAGCATCAGTGAGGGCAAGTACACCATCATCATTACGGACACACTTCTCCCCGACAATATCACGGTTTTCCTTGACACATTGTCTTGCAATCCTGAACACCTCACGTTTTTGGTCCTCGCATTGTAGAACGTGCATATATATATATATATATCATCATCATCATCATCATCATCATCATCGTTTAACGTCCATCTTCCACGCTAGCATGGGTTTGGACGGGAATTTTCCCACTTGAGGCAAGATTGGTTGTCTATATACAAGTTATATATATATATATAAATCAGGAAAGAAGGTTTACATGGTTTGCTATACAAAAAAGTTTTTAATCACATAGCTTACATTTGTTTCACTGAACTGGTATGTCTAGAGATCGCTATCCGCTTAATTTTGCATTACTCGATCGCCAATACAGAATTATAACCAGTCAGATCTTCGGAGCATGCGAGAATGAAGAAAATACACAGGCAAGAAAAGAAAAGAAAATACAGGCTACTATATGAAGTAGTAATGGCATTCAATTAGAACAATAACAACAATTACAACAATGCTATCGATAAATTATTTAAGGAGACCCTGACATTACTTAGGTGGGGGTATATAATGTATCTAATGTAACGGCGTGAAAACTAGCTGTCATAAGGCAAAATGAAGCGTTGACATGTACAAAGTATCGTAGTGTATATCAATTTTAAATTATAAAGATAAGCTAGTTTTTACAGTCTTTCTCTTCATCTTCAACAGTATACATGAGTGGGACCACTGTCAAAGCTAAATAGTTGTATAGTTAATACAGAGGTTAACGAATTAATATACGCATATATTTACGTACACACACACACACATACACACACACACACACACACACATATATATATATATATATATACACATATATACACATGCATGTGTACATAGACACATACATACACATCAATATACACTCGTACAAAAATATACATACATGCAAAGAGAAAAGCGTGCTAATTGTAATTATGGCAAAAAGAAGGTAAAGTAACATTGTAGTAGTGAAATGAGAAAAGCTAGGATTTAGGATCAAATGATTGCAGCAGCTGAGAAGGAGTAAGATTGTTGGTAGATGAGGTACTTACAGACAATTGTGTGGTATAGACTTGTGAAGGATATAGTATACTTAATGAATATATTTCTGTGGGTAGTAGGTATCCTAATTTAAAGCTATGTTATGTTGGTTCGATTCACGGAGGTTTGAATCTTATGAATTTAGTGGCTATTCTATGTCTGCAGAAGATAGATCTTTCTAACTTATTGTTAAGTAGCCTTTTAACATTTCTAAGGATATACAATAGCTCAAGATCACACAGCCCGCAATAGGACATCCCTGTACTATAGGTTTTAGCAGCCGACAACTTCGACCAGTTGATACTGTAGTTAGTGTTGCTGTCCTTCAATTCCCATATTTTTCTGGCGAGGGTTGTGGAACCCATAAGTGCACGGTTTTTCATTGAGTGCCTGTGCACATACCATCTTTTCTTAAAAGAACCCGCGGTGGATCCTATGTAATTCCAGGTGGAGTTACCCGAGATGACAGTGCACATGTACACCAGGCTCGAATCGAGACATCTGTTCGCCAATGGGCACCTATCTGGGAGGTGACAGTTACAGTTTGAGGCGCTATTTTGTGCAGCTTTTACATTCCTGTTTAGTACTCTGTTATAAGTGGGTTGTGATATATGCCCAATGGGGTTTTGCTGCTGCGCGTTTGTATGCGCTTGTGGTTGTGATGTTGTGATGAGTTTGTGCTTATGTATAGGTGCAATTGATTTACTAGAGATATTTCTGTGGTTGATCTTGCGTATGTGTGATTCTATGTTAGCTGCTGTTGAGAATGAGAGTTTAATAGTAGATCTATTGAGTATTTTGTGATATCTATGCGAGATAGGGAAGTGTTTATCTATTAGTTTAAAGAATGTAGAGGGCAGTCTAGTTTTTATAGAGGAGTTGAATATTGGGTTGAACCATAGGTATTTTCTTTGTCTGTTTGACTCAACAAGGCGTTTTCACTACACTCACCAGCATTAACATGGAGGGCCTCAAGATAGTTAATAAACTCGGAATTTCAGATAGGACCGAACCGCTTACCCCGTGCAACCCTACATTTAACCTGAAGGATCACAAAAATAACTTTGAAACTAATCCCACCATTAGATTAATATGCCCATCCAAGTCAGACATAGGTAAAATTAGCAAAAACATTCTAGATAGGGTAATCGCACAAATAAAGGGTAAACTAGAAATCAATTTATGGGGCAACACTAACGAGGCAATTAAATGGTTCAATAAAATACAAAATAGGGAGACGTGTAACTTCATACAATTTGATATAGACGACTATTATGCATCCATATCCCCAGCTACCCTAGATAAGGCGCTTATATTTGCCCAAAATAACTCTGATCTTACCCATGATGAAATTGAAATAATAATAGCGGCTAGAAGGACTATCATAAAATTTGAAAATAACTACTGGGTAAGAAAGGATAGAATAAATAGCTTCGATATAACAATGGGATCAAATGATTCTGCGCAAATCACAGATATCGTGGGGCTATTCATAGCACACAACCTACATAAGGAATTCAGTAACCTCCAAGGAGGAATTTATAGGGACGACACATTACTTATAGCTAGGAACCTAAACAACCAGAGCATGGAAAGACTAAGGAAAAATATTAGAAGATTCTTCAAAAAACTAGGCCTAAGTATTACCTACGAACTAAACCATAAGAAGGTAAATTTTCTAGATGTAACTCTAAATCTAAATACTGGATTAATAGAACCTTTCCACAAAAATAATGAAAATCTTGCCTACATTAGTTACAACTCAAATCACCCCAAATCCATAATTAAATCCATAGCACGTAGTATATCCCTCCGAATATCCCGCTTATCCTCAAACCTAGAAATCTTTAACGAGCATGCTGACTATTATAATTTAGCATTACGTAGGGCCGGTCATAAAGATAAACTACAGTATATAGTGAATAAGGACAACATAAACAATCCTAGTAATCACTACTCCAACCGCTCACATAATAATAGGAATAGCTTGACTAGACATAGGGTTAGACATGTAACACCTGGAGTAAACGGCCAAAACACTAATAACGTAAACCCAAGAAACAATAGAAGAAACAGACAAAGAAAATACCTATGGTTCAACCCAATATTCAACTCCTCTATAAAAACTAGACTGCCCTCTACATTCTTTAAACTAATAGATAAACACTTCCCTATCTCGCATAGATATCACAAAATACTCAATAGATCTACTATTAAACTCTCATTCTCAACAGCAGCTAACATAGAATCACACATACGCAAGATCAACCACAGAAATATCTCTAGTAAATCAATTGCACCTATACATAAGCACAAACTCATCACAACATCACAACCACAAGCGCATACAAACGCGCAGCAGCAAAACCCCATTGGGCATATATCACAACCCACTTATAACAGAGTACTAAACAGGAATGTAAAAGCTGCACAAAATAGCGCCTCAAACTGTAACTGTCACCTCCCAGATAGGTGCCCATTGGCGAACAGATGTCTCGATTCGAGCCTGGTGTACATGTGCACTGTCATCTCGGGTAACTCCACCTGGAATTACATAGGATCCACCGCGGGTTCTTTTAAGAAAAGATGGTATGTGCACAGGCACTCAATGAAAAACCGTGCACTTATGGGTTCCACCACCCTCGCCAGAAAAATATGGGAATTGAAGGACAGCAACACTAACTACAGTATCAACTGGTCGAAGTTGTCGGCTGCTAAAACCTATAGTACAGGGATGTCCTATTGCGGGCTGTGTGATCTTGAGCTATTGTATATCCTTAGAAATGTTAAAAGGCTACTTAACAATAAGTTAGAAAGATCTATCTTCTGCAGACATAGAATTGCCACTAAATTCATAAGATTCAAACCTCCGTGAATCGAACCAACATAACATAGCTTTAAATTAGGATACCTACTACCCACAGAAATATATTCATTAAGTATACTATATCCTTCACAAGTCTATACCACACAATTGTCTGTAAGTACCTCATCTACCAACAATCTTACTCCTTCTCAGCTGCTGCAATCATTTGATCCTAAATCCTAGCTTTTCTCATTTCACTACTACAATGTTACTTTACCTTCTTTTTGCCATAATTACAATTAGCACGCTTTTCTCTTTGCATGTATGTATATTTTTGTACGAGTGTATATTGATGTGTATGTATGTGTCTATGTACACATGCATGTGTATATATGTGTATATATATATATATATATATATGTGTGTGTGTGTGTGTGTGTATGTGTGTGTGTGTGTACGTAAATATATGCGTATATTAATTCGTTAACCTCTGTATTAACTCTACATCTATTTAGCTTTGACAGTGGTCCCACTCATGTATACTGTTGAAGATGAAGAGAAAGACTGTAAAAACTAGCTTATCTTTATAATTTAAAATTGATATACACTACGATACTTTGTACATGTCAACGCTTCATTTTGCCTTATGACAGCTAGTTTTCACGCCGTTACATTAGATACATTATATACCCCCACCTAAGTAATGTCAGGGTCTCCTTAAATAATTTATCGATAGCATTGTTGTAATTGTTCTAATTGAATGCCATTACTACTTCATATAGTAGCCTGTATTTTCTTTTCTTTTCTTGCCTGTGTATTTTCTTCATTCTCGCATGCTCCGAAGATCTGACTGGTTATAATTCTGTATTGGCGATCGAGTAACGCGAAATTAAGCGGATAGCGATCTCTAGACATACCAGTTCAGTGAAATAAATGTAAGCTATGTGATTAAAAACTTTTTTGTATAGCAAACCATGTAAACCTTCTTTCCTGGGCAGTGTGTGCAGAGGATATACGCAGACTGGAGAGGAACGAAGCTTGCATGCTCCGCTGGATGTGTAATAGTAATATACGTGAATGGCAAAGCATAAACGAACTAAGGGAGAAATTAGGAATAAGAGGGATCAGATGTTGTTTACTCGAGAGAAGACTACGTTGGTACGCTCATGTGATGCGCATGAAAGACGACAGCTGTATAAAAAGTGCAAGGTGATAAAAATAGACGGTAGCCACGGAGTAGGCAGACCCAGAAAAACCTGGGACGACTTGATAAATTCCGACCTCACACACTTACACCTCTCCAAGACAATATCACTGGACCGAGATCTTTGGCGCCACACAGTAATACAGAAGACCCGCCTTGCCTAAGTACAAAGTGAAACCTACAGTCAGTAGGCACCTCTAACAAAAATACACCCCGGCCCCACTACCCCCACCCCATCCACATCACCCCTTCCAATGTAAAGTTATGTTGGTACCACAACATCCAGTCAGAAACAAATGAGGTTGTGTAGGTGTCATGACAAAAAAACACACAGTCCACGCTGTAATGTGGCCGTGTAGGTAACACGGTAAAAACCTCCCAGTCCACACTGTAAACGTGGTTGGTGTTAGGAAAGGCATCCAGCCGTAGAAAACCCGCCAGACAGTCCTATACGAGCAGGACAACCAATCTTGCCTCAAGTGGGAAAACTCCCGTCCAAACCCATGCAAGCGTGGAAGATGGACGTTAAACGAGGATGATATAAAACAGATGTCTGTCTGTGTGTATGATTTTTATGCATTTCCACATTTCTCTACCGATTTTGATGATTTTTTTTTCCAATGTGCTCCAAATTTAACCACGATGGTCAACGCGTAATAAACTTTGCCAAAAAGTTCCTGCTTCTATGAAAAAAGTCGATAAAACTAAATACATGCTGTAATCCTCTCTCTTACACGCTTAATGCCTCTCTCTACTACCCTCAATTGCAACTCTCTCTCTATATATATATATATCACACACACATATACATATACATCTAAAGAGAGAAAGGGAGATGTAGAAAGAGAGAGTGAGATAGGTCGTTATACAGGTACAAGATAATCAGATAGAGAGAGAGAATGGCGACGAACGCTGGTTCACACACACAAACACATATATATATAAAGACAGAGAGAGAGAGATCTGCGCGTTCTTTATTGTTCTCCATTCTGTAGAGGAAGAGAGAGAGAGGTGGTATGAGTGAAAGAGAAAGAGAGGGTATGAGAAAAAAGGGAGATGGGTTGAGAAAGAAAGAAAGAGTGAGGAATTTTAACTTTTATTTATTTATCTATTCTTTACACACTGTTCAACTCTCCCCTTTCCTCAACCTAACGTCTCTTTCTCTCTTTCACACAAGACGTACTGTGACTGTGTGTGTTATATATATTTATGTCCGCACACACACACACACACACACACACAAAAAGACGCATTTCTCTCTCTCTCTCTCTATATATATATATATATATATTTGTTATAAAAACAGATTAAAGTTTAAGCAAAGAATCGCTGCTTTCAACATTAATGGGATCTTCTGAAACTAAAAAATTCAATCTGTGAAGTAAATATTTTGAGAAACATTGCAACCGAAGGAAAACAGGAAGACGATATTTTGGTTCATGAAGACGTTCCCTGGCAATGAACGGAAAAAAAGCGAGGAAAATACGTTGTTATGTGGACCAAGAAGAACAATTTCATGCAAAGACAAAACCAAGTTTAAGGTATAAATGGAGTCGTTAGACTAATATTCTATTTAAAATAACTGAATGATTTCCAGCCCTGGAGTTTAAGAATGATGTAAATAAAATTGTAAACGAAAATGACAGAGGTTATTAAAATAGTTGTTTCTACTTTTGGAACAAGGCCAGCAATTGCCCAGTACATTACTGGTACTCCATTTTATCGACCTCGTAAGGATGAAAGGCAAAATTAACCTCAACGGGATTTTAACTTTGCCTTAAAATAGTAAAAGTAAATATGGAAGATTTAGGCCAGTACATACGTATGCGCCGACGGACATACACATACATATACATACACACACACAAATACATACGCGCGCGCATGCGTGTGTGTGTGTAAACCTTATGCATTTCTACAGTATTTTCACCAAACTTAAGACATAGGTTACTTATGTACTCCGGATGGTCATGGGCACTTTCATTTTTCCAGATATTGATTATAGGGCCTCCCGGCAGATAACCCCTTTTAACCACTTCCTTGGAGTCGACTGAAGCACTGCAGTGCAATGCAACAAAACGTCATAACTTCTGGAGTTCGCAACCGATTTTCACAAAACTTGACACATGGGCTATGTTTGTCCTACAGATGAATGTGAACTCTCAGAATTGGCACATATTGGGTAGGGGACCCCTGGGGGCAGGAACCCCCTTTTGGAAAAAGCCGTTGATTTTGTAAAAGTATAGTTTTCGAAGCAGCACTGAAGTATTGACATAAATGGTATACATAACTGCTATTTAATACCCGAGCAACGCTGGGTACCTCTGCTAGTATATATATATATATATATATATATATATATGTGTGTGTGTGTATATATATATATGTATATATATAGTGAAAACTTGGACGGGAACAAAAAGATATATATATATATATGTGTGTATAATATATATATATGTATATATATATATAAATATATATGTGTATATATATATATATGTATGTATATATATATATGTGTATATATATATATATGTGAAGGTGCATGGCTTAGTGGTTAGAACATTGGCCTTGCAATCGAAAGGTTGTGAGTTCAATTCTCGGCCCGGGTGATGTGTTCTTTCCTTGAGCAAGACACTTTATTTCACATTGCTCCAGTTTACTCAGCTGTAGAAATGAGATGATAGGGACTGGGGTCCCTACCATTCCACTGCAAAGTGGTCGTGGGAGTGCCACGGAAAACAAGCACCCAGCACTCACTGTAAATGAGGTTGGTGTTAGGAAGGCATCCAGAATCAGTTTCCGTATGAGCAAGACATGGTCAGCCGACCGGCTACTGCCCACAACAGGACAACCTGTCTAACCCATGCTAGCGTGAAAGAACGGACGTAAATGGTGATGATGATATGTATATATATGTATATATATATATATATAGTGGTAGAACACTGGAAGGTAATATCCGTAGTGGTAGAGCACTCAGTCCATGGGACGAGTTAGGTAGAAGGTGTCCATTACAAGCTGAGGATCCGCTCAGGTGAAACTATTGTTCTCGGTATGGTGAACTAACTGTTGTGTAACCATTTCTATATATATATATATGCGTATATATATATATATAAACAGACACATATATATAATGTAATAAAAGGAGGTATGTATCATAAGAGAAGAAGAGAGACAGAGAGGTGTGATAGAGTGTGCTAAATGCTGATAGCCGAAGCGAGGTGTGCTCGATGCTTAGCATATTAAAAAAGGGTTAGACCAACTTTGATTATGTGTTCTCTGAGGATTCTATACCACAGCGTTAGCAGCTTATATGTGTGTAAACACTGTTACTCGCTGTGGTATAGTTGAAACATAATGTAAGAAGTAAAATTTTGTTTTAAATGAATTGCTACTCCCTCATTTATTTATTTTGCTTATATATATATGTATATATATAGATCTTGGGTACACAGGAGATGTAGTGGGCTAGCAGGCAAACTAACAGGTAGGGAGAAATACGTATGCAGTAGATGTACAGGGAAATTTGACAGTAGAAGTCGCAGTGATAGACAATTTTTTCAAATGCAGGTGGGTGCTATAGAAGTGGTTGATAGCTTCTGATACCTAGGTGATCAGATTGGCATGGGAGAGGAGGGGGTTCCGAGGCCATAGTATCTAGAATAAGGATGGGTTGGAAGAAGTTTAGGGAGCTGCTTCCTCTGTTGACAAAGAAGAGTTTCTCCCTATGAACGAAAGGCCGGTTATATGATGCCTGTGACAGATGCGCAATGCTGCATGGTAGTGAGATATAGGCAGTAACTGTGGAGGATATGCGACAGCTGGAGAGAAATTTAGCAAGCATGCTCCGTTGGATGTGCAATGTCAATGTGCGTGAATAACCAAGCATAGATGAGTTGAGAGAGAAAATGTGTATAAGAGGAATGAGCTGTAGTGTCCGGGAGAGAAGGCTGAGATGGTATGGACATGTGAGGCACATGGAGGATGACCACTGGGTAAAGAAGTGCTAAGAAATCCCAGTAGAAGGAAGACCACGAAAAACATGGGTGGAGGTGTTGAGTGCAGACCTCAGATCACTGAAGATCCCGGATGAGATGACGAACCGTGACGAATAGAGAAATGCTGTGCTGAATAGGACCCGTCCCACCCTTGCAAGCAGAGAAAAGTGGACGTAAAATGATGATGATGATATGTATATATATATAGGCTTTCTGCTTCACCCTGATCCAAGCTGCTCTCACCCGCACCCATGAAACAGACCACACCATAGCCCTCACACCTCACTCCCGCCCTCCCACGTTCCTTTCCCTCTCACCTACCACCCCATCTCCCTACCACTCCGGCGACATATCCTCTGTTCCTTCCGTATCCTCTCTTCTGACCCTATCACTTCTCCCTTTTTTCCAAACCCACCCATTATTGCTTTTAAACGCGCCCACAACCTCCGCGACCTCCTGGTTCGTAGTTCCTTCTCGTCCTATTCCACGACTCCACCTGGCTCTCATCATTGTTCCCGTTCCCCTGCAACACTTGTCCCTTCATTTACACCCTCACCACTCTTACAGGCTCTAACAGGTCTTTCCATATCTGCCACTTGTTCACCTGCACCCAAAATGTTAAGACACTCTTCCTGCTATATCAAGCGTCAACCTAATATATCCCTTCCATATACTGTACTGATTGTGTTTTTATTTCTGTTTACCTTTTACATATATATATATGTATATATATATGTATATGAAACAAAAGCAAAGAGCGCTTACATCATCAATTAATCTTTATTTGCTGACAGTGTTTCGTCCATGTATATATATATGTATATATATATATATGTATATATGTGTATATATGTACATATATGTATATGTCTATATATATATATATATATGTCTATATATATATATATATATCAGTGATTGGTTGAGGAAGTTGACAACTGTTAGAGTTTCATTGGGAAAAAGCTTCTCCAAATATCATATTGGCATTAAGTGACAGAGCGTACAAAGCCCACCCACATCCCTAATGGGATGCTAATCCATCACAGGGTTAACTCCCAGTTGCTGCACCTTTTATACAGTTTACTAGACTGGAGCAACGTGAAATGAAGTGTATTGCTCAAAGACCTAATGTGTTACTCAGGAAAAAAACAGTAAAATGAGGAAGATTTTAATATAAATAATTTTCAACACATACTGTGTACATGTGCACACACATACATACTGTGTACACACAAACACTGTGTACACACACACACTGTGTACACACATACATACGGTGTACATGTGTACACAAATACATACTGTGTACATAGATATACACTGTGTACACACATACATACTGTGTACACACATACACACTGTGTACACACATACACACTGTGTACACACATACACACTGTGTACACACATACATACTGTGTACATAATGTGTACACATTATGTATGTGTGTACACACATACATACTGTGTACATAATGTGTACACAGTATGTGTGTACACACATACATACTGTGTACATATGATGTACACAGTGTGTACATGTGTACACATATACATACATCTACACAATTGATTCTAGCTTAGAGAGAAAAGAATGAATTTGAATTGAAATTAAGATTAAAGCTAATCTCCAGATTATTAAAATCTGACACTTTACTTAGAAAGCTAACTAGTTTAGAGGAACGTAGTAGACAAAGAGAAGCTGTGCTGGGATAGAACCATCTAACCCATGTAGTAGACAAAGAGAAGCTGTGCTGGGATAGAACCATCTAACCCATGTAGTAGACAAAGAGAAGCTGTGCTGGGATAGAACCATCTAACCCATGTAGTAGACAGAGAGAAGCTGTGCAGGGATAGAACCATCTAACCCATGTAGTAGACAGAGAGAAGCTGTGCTGGGATAGAACCATCTAACCCATGTAGACCCATCTAACCCATGTAGTAGACAGAGAGAAGCTGTGCTGGGATAGACCCATCTAACCCATGTAGACCCATCTAACCCATGTAGTAGACAGAGAGAAGCTGTGCTGGGATAGAACCATCTAACCCATGTAGACCCATCTAACCCATGTAGTAGACAGAGAGAAGCTGTGCTGGGATAGACCCATCTAACCCATGTAGACCCATCTAACCCATGTAGTAGACAGAGAGAAGCTGTGCTGGGATAGACCCATCTAACCCATGTAGACCCATCTAACCCATGTAGTAGACAGAGAGAAGCTGTGCTGGGATAGAACCATCTAACCCATGTAGACCCATCTAACCCATGTAGTAGACAGAGAGAAGCTGTGCTGGGATAGAACCATCTAACCCATGTAGTAGACAGAGAGAAGCTGTGCTGGGATAGACACATCTAACCCATGTAGTAGACAAAGAGAAGCTGTGCTGGGATAGGCCCATCTAACCCATGTAGTAGACAAAGAGAAGCTGTGCTGGGATAGAACCATCTAACCCATGTAGTAGACAGGGAGCTGTGCTGGGATAGACCCATCTAACCCATGTAGTAGACAAAGAGAAGCTGTGCTGGGATAGGCCCATCTAACCCATGTAGTAGACAGAGAGAAGCTGTGCTGGGATAGACCCATCTAACCCATGTAGTAGACAAAGAGAAGCTGTGCTGGGATAGGCCCATCTAACCCATGTAGTAGACAGAGAGAAGCTGTGCTGGGATAGACCCAAACCCATGTAGTAGACAAAGAGAAGCTGTGCTGGGATAGACCCATCTAACCCATGTAGTAGACAAAGAGAAGCTGTGCTGGGATAGAACCATCTAACCCATGTAGTAGACAGGGAGCTGTGCTGGGATAGACCCATCTAACCCATGTAGTAGACAAAGAGAAGCTGTGCTGGGATAGGCCCATCTAACCCATGTAGTAGACAGAGAGAAGCTGTGCTGGGATAGACCCATCTAACCCATGTAGTAGACAAAGAGAAGCTGTGCTGGGATAGACCCATCTAACCCATGTAGTAGACAGGGAGCTGTGCTGGGATAGACCCATCTAACCCATGTAGTAGACAGAAAGAAGCTGTGCTGCGATAGGCCAATCTAACCCATGTAAGAGACAGAGAGAAGCTGAGCTGGGATAGACCAATCTAACCCATGTAGTAGACAGAAAGAAGCTGAGACGCGATAGACCCATCTAACCCATGTAGACCCATCTAACCCATGTAGTAGACAGAGAGAAGCTGAGTTGGGATAGACCAATCTAACCCATGTAGTAGACAGAGAGAAATTGAGCTGGGATAGACCCATCTAATCCATGTAGATCCATCTAACCCATGTAGTAGACAGAGAGAAGTTGAGCTGGGATAGACCCATCTAATCCATGTAGACCCATCTAACCCATGTAGTAGTCAGAAAGAAGTTGAGCTGGGATAGACCCATCTAACCCATGTAGTAGACAGAGAGAAGCTGAGCTGGGATAGAACCATCTAACCCATGTAGTAGACAGGGAGAAGCTGTGCTGGGATAGAACCATCTAACCCATGTAGTAGACAGAGAGAAGCTGTGCTGGAATAGACCCATCTAACCCATGTAGTAGACAGAGTGAAGATGTGCTGGGATAGACCCATGTAACCCATGTAGTAGACAGAGAGAAGCTGTGCTGGGATAGACCCATCTAACCCATGTAGTAGACAGAAAGAAGTTGAGCTGGGATAGACCCATGTAACCCATGTAGTAGACAGAGAGAAGCTGTGCTGGGATAGACCCATCTAACCCATGTAGTAGACAGAAAGAAGTTGAGCTGGGATAGACCCATCTAACCCATGTAGTAGACAGAGAGAAGCTGTGCTGGAATAGACCCATCTAACCCATGTAGTAGACAGAGAGAAGATGTGCTGGGATAGACCCATGTAACCCATGTAGTAGACAGAGAGAAGCTGTGCTGGGATAGACCCATCTAACCCATGTAGTAGACAGAGAGAAGATGTGCTGGGATAGACCCATCTAACCCATGTAGTAGACAGAGAGAAGCTGTGCTGGGATAAACCCATCTAACCCATGTAGTAGACAGAGAGAAGCTGAGCGGGGATAGACACATCTAACCCATGTAGACCCATCTAACCCATGTAGTAGACAGAGAGAAGCTAAGCTGGGATAGACCCATCTAACCCATGTAGACCCATCTAACCCATGTAGTAGACAGAGAGAAGCTCAGCTGGGATAGACCCATCTAACCCATGTAGTAGACAGAGAGAAGATGTGCTGGGATAAACCCATCTAACGCATGTAGTAGACAGAGAGAAGCTGAGCGGGGATAGACACATCTAACCCATGTAGACCCATCTAACCCATGTAGTAGACAGAGAGAAGCTAAGCTGGGATAGACCCATCTAACCCATGTAGACCCATCTAACCCATGTAGTAGACAGAGAGAAGCTCAGCTGGGATAGACCCATCTAACCCATGTAGTAGACAGAGAGAAGATGTGCTGGGATAGACCCATCTAACCCATGTAGTAGACAGAGAGAAGCTGTGCTGGGATAGACCCATCTAACCCATATAGTAGACAGGGAGAAGCTGTGCTGGGATAGACCCATCTAACCCATGTAGTAGACAGAGAGAAGCTGTGCTGGGATAGACCCATCTAACCCATGTAGTAGACAGAGAGAAGCTGTGCTGGGATAGACCCATCTAACCCATGTAGTAGACAGAGAGAAGCTGTGCTGGGATAGAACCATCTAACCCATGTAGTAGACAGGGAGAAGCTGTGCTGGGATAGAACCCTCTAACCCATGTAGTAGACAGAGAGAAGCTGTGCTGGGATAGAACCATCTAACCCATGTAGTAGACAGGGAGCTGTGCTGGGATAGACCCATCTAACCCATGTAGTAGACAGAGAGAAGCTCAGCTGGGATAGACCCATCTAACCCATGTAGTAGACAGAGAGAAGCTGTGCTGGGATAGACACATCTAACCTATGTAGTAGACAGAGAGAAGCTGTGCTGGGATAGACCCATCTAACCCATGTAGTAGACAGAGAGAAGCTGTGCTGGGATAGACACATCTAACCCATGTAGTAGACAGAGAAAAGCTGAGCTGGGATAGACCCATCTAACCCATGTAGTAGACAGAGAGAAGCTGAGTTGGGATAGAGCTATCTAACCCATGTAGTAGACAGAGAGAAGCTGTGCTGGGATAGAACCATCTAACCCATGTAGTAGACAGAGAGAAGATGTGCTGGGATAGACCCATCTAACCCATGTAGTAGACAGAGATAAGCTGTGCTGGGATAGACCCATCTAACCCATGTAGTAGACAGAGAGAAGCTGTGCTGGGATAGACCCATCTAACCCATGTAGTAGACAGAGAGAAGCTGTGCTGGGATAGACCCATCTAACCCATGTAGTAGACAGAGAGAAGCTCAGCTGGGATAGACCCATCTAACCCATGTAGTAGACAGAGAGAAGATGTGCTGGGATAGACCCATCTAACCCATGTAGTAGACAGAGAGAAGCTGTGCTGGGATAGACCCATCTAACCCATGTAGTAGACAGAGAGAAGCTCAGCTGGGATAGACCCATCTAACCCATGTAGTAGACAGAGAGAAGATGTGCTGGGATAGACCCATCTAACCCATGTAGTAGACAGAGAGAAGCTGTGCTGGGATAGACCCATCTAACCCATGTAGTAGACAGAGAGAAGCTGTGCTGGGATAGACCCATCTAACCCATGTAGTAGACAGAGAGAAGCTGTGCTGGGATAGACCCATCTAACCCATGTAGTAGACAGAGAGAAGCTGTGCTGGGATAGACCCATCTAACCCATGTAGTAGACAGAGAGAAGCTCAGCTGGGATAGACCCATCTAACCCATGTAGTAGACAGAGAGAAGATGTGCTGGGATAGACCCATCTAACCCATGTAGTAGACAGAGAGAAGCTGTGCTGGGATAGACCCATCTAACCCATGTAGTAGACAGGGAGAAGCTGTGCTGGGATAGACCCATCTAACCCATGTAGTAGACAGAGAGAAGCTGTGCTGGGATAGACCCATCTAACCCATGTAGTAGACAGAGAGAAGCTGTGCTGGGATAGACCCATCTAAACAATGTAGTAGACAGAGAGAAGCTGTGCTGGGATAGACCCATCTAACCCATGTAGTAGACAGGGAGAAGCTGTGCTGGGATAGACCCATCTAACCCATGTAGTAGACAGAGAGAAGCTGTGCTGGGATAGACCCATCTAACCCATGTAGTAGACAGAGAGAAGCTGTGCTGGGATAGACCCATCTAACCCATGTAGTAGACAGAGAGAAGCTGTGCTGGGATAGACCCATCTAACCCATGTAGTAGACAGAGAGAAGCTGAGCTGTGATAGACCCGTCTAACCCATATAGTAGACAGGGAGAAGCTGTGCTGGGATAGAACCCTCTAACCCATGTAGTAGACAGAGAAAAGATGTGCTGGGATAGACACATCTAACCCATGTAGTAGACAGAGAGAAGCTGTGCTGGGATAAACCCATCTAACCCATGTAGTAGACAGAGAGAAGCTGTGCTGGGATAGACACATCTAACCCATGTAGTAGACAGAGAGAAGCTGTGCTGGAATAGACCCATCTAACCCATGTAGTAGACAGAGAGAAGCTGTGCTGGAATAGACCCATCTAACCCATGTAGTAGACAGAGAGAAGATGTGCTGGGATAGACCCATCTAACCCATGTAGTAGACAGAGAGAAGCTGTGCTGGAATAGACCCATCTAACCCATGTAGTAGACAGAGAGAAGATGTGCTGGGATAGACCCATCTAACCCATGTAGTAGACAGAGAGAAGCTGTGCTGGGATAGACCCATCTAACCCATGTAGTAGACAGAGAGAAACTGTGCTGGGATAGACCCATCTAACCCATGTAGTAGACAGAGAGAAGCTGTGCTGGGATAGACCCATCTAACCCATGCAAGTATAGAAAAGTAGACACAAAAAGGATGGTGATGATGATTATCATCATTAAAACAAAATATATGTTTTAATAAATATATTCTAGTCAAAGAAGGAGTTGTCTATCCCTTTATTAAAACTCTAACAACTTCTGCTGTCTATCCCTTTATTAAAACCCTAACAACTTCTGTTGTCTATCCCTTTAATAAAACCCTAACAACTTCTGTTGTCTATCCCTTTATTAAAACCCTAACAACTTCTGTTGTCTATCCCTTTATTAAAACCCTAACAACTTCTGTTGTCTATCACTTTATTAAGACCTTAACAACTTCTGTTGTCTATCCCTTTATTAAGACCCTAACAACTTCTGTTGTCTATCCCTTTATTAAGACCCTAACAACTTCTGGACCTTTGTAATTTCATTTTGTTTTTCATAAAATCCAGTTTTACTCAAATCAGAAATAAATATATTCTGACACTTTTCATACTAAACTGCTTGAAACCCCCCTAGTTCTACAATATAAAACTGTTTAACCCTTTAGTTACCAACCCAAACTTCCCCTGGTCCTACCATTTAGTTACCAACCCTAACTTCCCCTGGTCCTACCATTTAGTTACCAACCCAGCCAAAACTGCTCCTGGTCCTACCCTTTAGTTACCAACCCTAACGTCCCTTGGTCCTACCCTTTAGTTACCAACCCAGCCAAAACTGCTCCTGGTCCTACCCTTTAGTTACCAACCCTAACGTCCCTTGGTCCTACCCTTTAGTTACCAACCCAGCCAAAACTGCTCCTGGTCCTACCCTTTAGTTACCAACCCTAACGTCCCTTGGTCCTACCCTTTAGTTACCAACCCAGCCAAAACTGCTCCTGGTCCTCCCCTTTAGTTACCAACCCTAACGTCCCTTGGTCCTACCCTTTAGTTACCAACCCAGCTAAAACTGCTCCTGGTCCTACCCTTTAGTTACCAACCCTAACTTCCCCTGGTCCTACCATTTAGTTACCAACCCAGCCAAAACTGCTCCTGGTCCTACCCTTTAGTTACCAACCCTAACTTCCCCTGGTCCTACCATTTAGTTACCAACCCAGCCAAAACTGCTCCTGATCCTACCCTTTAGTTACCAACCCTAACGTCCCTTGGTCCTACCCTTTAGTTACCAACCCAGCCAAAACTGCTCCTGGTCCTACCCTTTTGTTACCAACCCTAACATCCCTTGGTCCTACCCTTTAGTTACCAACCCAGCTAAAACTGCTCCTGGTCCTACCCTTTAGTTACCAACCCTAACGTCCCTTGGTCCTACCATTTAGTTACCAACCCAGCTAAAACTGCTCCTGGTCCTACCCTTTAGTTACCAACCCTAACGTCCCTTGGTCCTACCATTTAGTTACCAACCCAGCCAAAACCAGCTCTGGTTCTATGAACTAAAACCAACCATTTTAAAGTTTTCCAATTTAAATCAAAATCTTCTAACATAATTAAATTAAGTTACTATCTTAGTAATGAAATAATAAATAATTTCATTAAATCCCTCAAAATTCTTCATTAATTAATTAAAATAGTATTTTATTAGAAAGGGTTAATTTAATGTGTTCATATTTATCTAAAAACGTTCCAATATAATTTTATGGAAGAACCTTTCTCAGCACCAACTTAATAATGAGAAGGTTAGTTACATTATAACATTTCTCCAAATTTTTGATTATTTTCAAAATGCGTAACTATTTCAATTATTTATTAAGTTGTCATAATTAATTACATAAATAATGAAAAGGGAGGAAAGGGTAAAGAAGGGCAGATCTGGTTGTATAGGAAAGTTAAGGAAGGAACTATAAATGCCATAAATGAGAAGAAAAGGAGGGAAAGAGGAAGGACTATTAGGCAACAAAAGAAAATGAGGAGGAAGGAGAGAGAATGACAGGCTTGAAAATGATAGGTAGTGTCTTTCATTTGAAATGTTGTGATGAAAGGGTTAAATAATTTTGAGAGATTATTTTAAAATTATTTTCTATAATCTTGTAATCTTGCTTCAAATGTTGTACTATACATGCACCTTTGATGAGTAGTAGTGCACCTGAGCACTGTACACAATAATTTTCCTTATCATTATCATATATATATATATATATAATTGTATATAGAGAATGTTAACTCATTATGATCATATTTCTAACAAGAGAATACTTCGTTTGTATTTTAATTATTAAAATTATCAAGAACTACGAGAGATTTACTGAAATAACAATCTCTCAATAATAATAAAAGACAAATATTTAACAAGTAAAATCTATTAACTTTAATAATGAGATTTCAATCCAAGATTTGATTTTAAATTTGAACAGTGTAATAAGAGGTGGGCATGTGTGAGTTGGTGTTTAGAGGGTTAAACATATATGACCTTGTGATATTTAAGCCAATAATTATAGAAAATATTCCTCATTATTGACATAACTGATATAATATAATCATAGAAAAGATAAACATAATTTATCTGTAGAAAATCAGAAGATAGTTCTGGCATGAAGTAAAAATTATGTTCAAATATTTTGAACACATAAGAAATACAATTTCAAAAATGTTTTGATAAATCCAGCAAAACTGTTGATTTTTTTAATTAGAAACTAGCTGAGCCTTTCAAAATTTCTGATGGGTCCTTCTATAAAATGAAACAACTGAATCAGCTAAATCCCTATTGTGATATATTTGTATGTGGTTCACGGTTGAGAGAAAACAGCACTCAATACCAGAGTAAAGTTAGTTTTAATATTCATTTAAGACCCTGAGATAAAGAGGCAAAACTCCAGAGTAACAATACTCACTATTTAGCCATAATATATATATATATATACATTTCCCTAGAACACATAGATACTATAAGATCTTCAATAGAAACTGTGTCAAAATTAGCTACTCCTGCGGTCCCCCTATTAAATCTTATATCCTCAATAAGAAAACACCCAGAGAACATCAAAATTGCTCCTGTAGAGTCAAAAGTGAATGCCCATTACAAGGTAAATGCAACACCAAAGCCATTGTATATGCAGCTAAAGTGACAACCATCAGCAACAACCAACCAGCCACCAGCGAACGATATGTGGGTATGACACAAGACAAATTCAAAACGTGTTATTACTCACATGTCGCATCTTTCCGACATCCTGAAAAAAGATTTACAACAGCTCTGGCTAGCAGAATATGGGATTTGAAAGACCAAGGTATCCAATATAAATTGGATTGGTCAATTTTGAACCAATCTAAAGAATATGCAAGAGGAACAAGAAGATGCACACTCTGCATAAGTGAAAAATATTGGATTTTACAGAATCTTAAATCACCAAAAACCTGCCTAAATACAAAAACAGAAATTTTCACCAGTTGCCCACACATGAAATCACACTTGCTTTCCAGCTCATATAAACTTAACTCACTTTCAGATACTTATCCTCCATAAACTCTTGTTCTTCACTTTCCTTTAATTATCCTCTTTACAGACTTCTCTTTCTGATTTATTTTTAACTTTATTTTTATTTATTTTTACTTCACATCCACCAGTGACCCCCCTCCCCCTACTTTTTGATTCACTTACCTAATATTTTCACAATTCCACATTTTACTTCCCCATTTTCTTTCACTACCTGTTATCACATGTCATTTGCGTTTTCTACTCCAGATATATTCTGTTGCTTCGCAGCCGCTTTTATATTTGTACTCATTTATTCATACGGCTGGTTTATAATTTGTATCTATGTGTGTGAGTGTGCATGTGTGTGTATGCGTTCTGTATATGTATACGAACGCCTCCGTATGTGTGCATGTGTGTGCATATATGTGTGTGTATGTGTGTTTTTATATCTATGTTTTTTACATACTTATATATACGTGTGTGTGTGTATGGGTGAATGTATGTGTATATGCATGTATATATATATGTATGTGTATGTATGTGTGTATATGTATATATATATAGTCGCGTACGTACGTGCGATTAGATATACATGTGCCGATATATATATATATGTGCTTCGTGTGTATATATGCGCGCCTCTGTATGTATGTACGCATGTATGTGCTTTTGTCTGTACGTATTTATATATATATATTTTTATATATAGTGTGTATGTACGAACCTATGTTTGTTTTCTTTTTTTCTAGTGTTAATTTATAATTGATAACCCCTCCCTCTTACTTTCTCTTTGATTTAAACATTTTTATTCTCTTACATTGTTTCATTTTTATATGTATCGAGTCTCAGACTGACACCACTGTGGCTGATAGACTCCCTTCCTCTATATACCACTCGCATGTGTGTGATCGCGCGTGTGTGTGTGTTTATACGCGGGCTTTCATACTTGTCATCATCATCATCATCATCATTTTACGTCCGCTTTTCCCTGCTTGCAAGGGTGGGACGGGTCTTATTCAGCACAGCATCTCTCCACTCGTCACGGTCCCTCGTATGTGTGTATATTTCATTCCTTAATACCTGTATCTGGATGGACGTTAACTCTATTATCTTTCAATTCCTTTTTCAACATATATTATATACGTATTTGTGGTCACACATACACTGATATGCTTGCCCTCATATATGTACTTATGCACATATTTTTTCACTATACACATGCATTTGTATATACACACATATGTACATTTGTGAGTGAATATACACACATTTATACACATACCCTAACTATATTTCCTTATTATTTTTTTTTAGATATCTCTTGCATTACTTTTATTTATATTTTTTTTGCCCGTTAAACTTTGCCTTTCTTGAGGAGATTTTTCAAATATTTCACTATGTTTTAAATTGCCTTATCCGACAAATGAATGAGGACGTTTTTCGTATTCGTCTTATTCGGGAAACCTCTGGTAATGAGGTAATTATATTGTATTGTTTATTATACATTATATATATATATATATAGTTGCTAATTACTTATCTGTAAGAGTTGCATTGTGACTTCTCATTGATAAACAGGTGTAAGCAGGTAACAGCATCACCAGTCACAGCAAGGTCAGTCATAGCAAGGTCAGTCACAACATGGCTAGTCACAGCAAGGTCAGTCATAGCATGACCACAATCAGAAACATAGCCAGTGCTCTAGCACGGCCACAGTTCCAACATGGCCACAGTGATCTAGCATGGCTACAGTGCTCTAGCATGGCCACAGTCCCAACATGGCCACAGTGATCTAGCATGGCCACAGTGCTCTAGCATGGCCATAGTCCCAACATGGCCACAGTGATCTAGCATGGCCACAGTGCTCTAGCATGGCCACAGTGATCTAGCATGGCCACAGTCCCAACATGGCCACAGTGCTCTAGCATGGCCACTGTCCAATAACTGAAACCAATAAAAGAAGACATGAAAACAAACATGTCAGAAATAGTTGACAGCAATTCTCAGATAACTTTCCTGTCAGTCAAAACAACTTTGAAGAAATGTGATCAAACTTGGATCAATTCAAATTTCATTGATATTTAACCCTTTAAGAACCATATTTCTCATGAAATACACTATTTCAATTAATTAATGAAGAATTTTGAGAGATTTACTAACATTAATTATTTCATTAGTAAGATAGTAACTTAATGTAAGGTTCTTATATAAAATTATGTTGGAAGATTTTAGTTTAAATAGAACCAAAACCGGTTTTGGCTGAGTTGGTAACTAACATTTCAATGAGAAAAAAAAAATACATTGCATTAAATCTTAACATGTACCACATTATCAATACATTCTTAAAAAGTACAAAATGATGCATCACTTTAAAAATTTGTTATTACTTTCATATTATACATTTTCACAAAGATCTATCCATTAGTAAAGATACTATAAACATTCCAAGTAACAAACTTATTTTTAGATATTTCCTCCTAAATCATTATGGGCTGTTAGGAGTTAATCTTGTCCATGCCATATTTCTGATGAAACACATTACCTATGATTTTCAAATAATTTTTGAAAATAAAAATTTAGAGTTATTAGATAGAATACTTTGCAGTATTTGGTTCCACTACTCTGAGTTCAAATCCCGACATGGTCAACTTTGTCTTTCATCCATTTGAGGTCGATAAAAAAAAATGTACTGGTGTTGATTCTTCCTCTAAATCTCTTTCTCACTTCCTTTCTCTATCACTCTCTCTATCCTGGAAGAAATCTGCTGTATTCAGACCTGGAGAGGTGATGGGCTCTGTCAGGTTTTAAAATGTTATAGAAACACTGTATGTCAACACTGCAACACTGCAACACTGCATGCATTGTTTAACTAACTTTATCATAATCAAACTGGTGTTTTGAGCAGATCTTAACGACGATTGTTCCATAAAATTACGATGGTAGGTTTTTAAATAAATATATACATTTTAAATCTAACAATCTTTTTTATCATAGAGAAAGAGGTGTGTAGTTTGAGATCAATAAGGTTTAAAAGATCAATACTAAACATGTGCCATTGTTCAGCAGGTTAACAGTTGGCTATTCTAGATTAAAACTAATTCATATCATTTATATATTTGTTTACAAAGTTTCTTCAATGACTCTACAACATTCTACTTCTGACCTAAAAGAAAACAAATTTTCAACAAGTAAAAAACAAAACATTAACTAAATAAACAAAACAAACTCAAAAGAATAATAGTTAAATTTCTCTATATTCAGATAACACAAAATATATGTATAATGTGTGTGTCTATATATATGTATATTTATATATATATATATGTGTGTGTGTGTGCGTGCGTGTGTGTGTGTAGAGGTTTATATATCATCATCATTATTGTTTAATGTCCATCTTCCATGCTAGCATGGGTTAGATAGGTTTGTCCCACTTGAGGTGAGATTGGTCGGGTGACTGTGTCTCGCTCGTATAGAGCTGTATCTGGCAGATTTTCTATGGATGGATGCCCTTCCTAACACCAACCACTTTTACAGTGTGGACTGGGAGCATTTTTACCATGCCTCCTACACGACCACTTTACAGCATGGACTGGGTGCTTTTTGTCATGACACCTACACAACCACTTAACAGTGTGGACTGAGTGTTTTTTACTGTGGTACCAACATAACTTTACAGAGAAAGGGTGGTGGTGTTGGTGGGAGTGGGAGGGTGGAGTTGGTGGGGTGTGTATTGGGTTAAGAGGTGCCTACTGACTGTAGGTATAAGTTCGTATGTAAGGGAAGGCCGGTCTTCTGTATTACTGCATAGCGCCAAAGAGTTTGATCCAGTGACATTGTCTTAGAGAGGTGTAAGTGAACAGGGTCAGTTTTTATCACCTCGTCCCAGGTTTTTTATATATATATTTGTTCTGACGAAAAAACTTTGATAAACAAATGAATAATGAAAAATAAAGATAAAGTGAAAATTGTATGGTGTGTTTCTTTCTATTAGAAATATTGGCAACATAAACATCTCTAAATATAACAAAATATATATATATATGTAAAGTGAGTTTTTCGAATATTAATAACATTCGATTTGTTTGCAATTATGCAAACAAGCCCCAATTTTATAGCCATGTCAGTAGAATGAACACTTCATTCTTGCTCTTGTGTTGGTATGCGAACAGAACTACAAACACTAATATTTCTGGGTATCACCCTTCATCAGTACAGCTCACTGTTCACCTGCCAAACTTGTCAGAGCTAGTGAAAATATATGCTATTTTCAAAAATACAGTGACTGATCAGCCTGATTTGCATACTAGCAGACTGGTTGATCAGTCAGGTCTGCATATTAGCAGATCCACTGATCAGCCAGATTTGCATATCAGCAGACTGGCCAGTCAGTTTCCTGTATACAAGCGATAAATGGCCGGCTTTGCCAAATTCAAATAAAAAAGAAAATTTCACTCTACTTCACACCATAAAACAGATATACACCACTCTGAGGAGCCTCCTGGCTTGTCACAGACTTTAAACCCCCACTTGGTAAGTGAATCAGGTTTGGAATGTTGTCAATGAAACTCAATTAACAGGAGTTGTGACTGGTAGATAGTATCAGAAATAGAAACATTTTCTTGGTCCAATTTTACCTCACTTGCTCTGGAATCTTTTTGGTCAATTTCATTAATCTATGTTTTCCTTTGATAAATAAAATAAAAAGTTTCTACATACCTTATCAAAACAATTAAAACCTCCATGAAGACAGTTTGGTGGACTGTTTACATCTAACTTGTATGTGATTCCATCAATCGTAAACTTCCCATTTGCAATTCTGCCAGCCACTCTACCGATTACTCCGCCAATGTATAGATTCTGATCTTCATACCCTAGCAGAGCAATGGAAAATCACAATGATGATAAAAACCATTTGTTAAATATGATTCTTTTACTTTCAACCATCCAGTTTAACAGTTCCTATTTAGGTATCTAACAGGTTTTATCTCTTTTTATATCAAAATCCCTGAAACTACCCCTGGTTCTATGATACTAAACGATTATCCTTTTCATGAGCACATTTCTAATGAAATACATTCTATTTCAATTAATTAATGAAGAATTTTAAGGGTTTTACTAAAATTATTAATTATTTCACTACTAACATAGTAACTTAATGTAAGGTTCTTATATAAAATTATGTTGGAAGATTTTAATTTAAATTGGAAACCTTTAAAATGGGAGGTTTTATTTCATAGAACCAGAGCTGGTTTTGGCTGGGTTGGTAACTAAAGGGTTAAAATAGGAGGTTTTATTTCATAGAACCAGAGCTGGTTTTGGTCAGCTTGGTAACTAAAGGGTTAAAATGGTTGGTTTTATTTCATAGAACCAGAGCTGGTTTTGGTCAGCTTGGTAACTAAAGGGTTAAAATGGTTGGTTTTATTTCATAGAACCAGAGCTGGTTTTGGCTGGGTTGGTAACTAAAGGGTTAAAATAGGAGGTTTTATTTCATAGAACCAGAGCTGGTTTTGGTCAGCTTGGTAACTAAAGGGTTAAAATGGTTGGTTTTATTTCATAGAACCAGAGCTGGTTTTGGTCAGCTTGGTAACTAAAGGGTTAAAATGGTTGGTTTTATTTCATAGAACCAGAGCTGGTTTTGGCTGGGTTGGTAACTAAAGGGTTAAAATGGTTGGTTTTATTTCATAGAACCAGAGCTGGTTTTGGTCAGCTTGGTAACTAAAGGGTTAAAATGGTTGGTTTTATTTCATAGAACCAGAGCTAGTTTTGGCTGGGTTGGTAACTAAAGAGTTAAAAAATCCCCAATGTTTATCAATGCTGCATGCTATCAATGCTGCATGCTATCAATGCTGCATGCTATCAATGCTGCATGCTATCAATGCTGCATGCTATCAATGCTGCATGCTATCAATGCTGCATGCTATCAATGCTGCATGCTATCAATGCTGCATGCTATCAATGCTGCATGCTATCAATGCTGCATGCTATCAATGCTGCATGCTATCAATGCTGCATGCTATCAATGCTGCATGCTATCAATGCTGCATGCTATCAATGCTGCATGCTATCAATGCTGCATGCTATCAATGCTCCAGAATTATATTTAAAAAATATAATTCTAGAAACTTCTGCAAATGATAGAAAATACTTTAAGACAGGATGACTATAAAAATCAACTTTATGATATGTGTATGTACCTGTAATTTCTGGTGTTGTAGGGGCGGTGTACAGCATTCATTGCCCACCCCATCTCTAAGTCAGAACACAGCAGATTTCTTCCAGAGAAGAGAGAGTGATAGAGAAGTAAGAAAGAGATATAGAGGAAGAAATCACCCCAGTAGTTGACTGGTACTGTTTTTATTGACCTCAAAATGATAAATAAGCAGAAAAGAGAAATATGTAAATCCCACCACCATCACCACCACCACGAAAAAATAATAAATAAAAAAATAAAAAAAGAGAAGAATGTGCCATTTCTGAAAATATTGTTTATTTATTTTAATAAGCAATAACATTCATAACATTTGAAAAGCTGAGTAGTTTTGAAATAAGTTCAAGTCAGAACATGAGGGACTCAATACTGGAGAAAGAAAGAATGCCTCCCCATCCCCACCATCTTACCCCCATCAAACACACAGAAATATTTTAAAAGTTGTATTTCTGAAAACAATAAAATCCTAATATATGGAGTTAAAACTATTTTTCTTTCCTTTCTCAAGTCATTACTAACTTGTCAACACTATAATTTCATATTTCTTTAAAACATTTATTCTCTTGAAACAATAAAAAAACGTTGCTTTATATATAATTCTACATAATTATTTCCAAGAGTAGTTATTTTTAGAACTACATATTAACAAAATAATCCCCCCCCCCCCCAAAAAAAAAACAACCAAACAAAAAATATATATTTAAAATGTGTACAGCTAATCTAATTTCTAAAAATGAAATACTTATCACTATCACAAAATTAATTATCATTATTTATAAAGATAAGCAATTTGTTTAAGGACAAAGTTACTGAAATGTTCAGTCATTGGACTCTTAAAACAATGTAATATATGCAAGAAAGCAAGAAAATCTTCCAAATCTCGCTAATGACGGCATTCTTTTATTCTTTTACTGGTTTCAGTCATTAAACTGTGGCTATCCTGGGGTTCCTTAAAATATTATCAATAAGGTATCAAGCAGAGTGTCAATATTATAAAGGAGACAGTTTTAAATGTACATCGTCTGTTTATTATATAATATATAGAGGATGTACATTTAAAACAGTCTATCTTCTTATATATATATCAACCCAAGACTATATACAGTAGTGGCCCAAGATGCCATACAGTAGGACTAAACCTGAAGATATGTGCTTACAAAGTGAAGAACTTATTACCCTCCATCAGGCATTTACCATACTCTGAAGGCCTTGCTTCCCTGGGCATGGATACATTGAAGCTCTGACGTCTGGCAACTGACTTGGTAAAGACCCACAAAATTATTAACCATCTTGCCAACAACAACCTCAAGTACCTTTTTGATTTCCATGTCTAACACACGTGGGCATGCCCACAAAGTCAGAAAACAGCACAGTTCCCATGACTTTCGGAAACATTTTTTTCATGCTCAGAGTTGCTGAAGCATGGAACAAACTACCTGCATTGGTTGTTAGCTGTTGAGACACTGCATCCTTTAAAACCTCCATGCTTCCTGAGATTCGCCAACACTACACCTAATGTTCCCCCTCCATACATACGCACACATGTATATCATGACTCATACACTATTCACTTCCCTGACATTTGTATATTTTTCTATGTACTATACATGCACCTTTGATGAGTTGTAGTGCACCTGAGCACTGTACACAATAATTTAATTATTATTATTAACCACACAGCTGTGTCAGTATCTAAACATTAACTCCATTATGTGTGGACTTTGTTAATATTTTATTTTCTACATAAAACTAAACTTGTCACTTTCCATTAATCCATTTGTGACAATATTTCTTATGAAATCATCATCATCGTTTAACGTCCATCTTCCATGCTAGCATGTATCATGGGTTAGATGGGTTTGTCCCACTTGAGGTGAGATTGGTCGGGTGACCGTGTCTCGCTCATATAGAGCTGTATCTGGCAGGTTTTCTATGGCTGGATGCCCTTCCTGACACCAACCACATTTACAGGACTGGGAGCCTTTTTACTGTGTCTCCTACACAACCACTCTACAGTGTGGACTGGGTGCTTTTTATCGTGACACTTACATGACCTCTTTACTGCGTAGACTGGATGTTCTGTGGTACCAACAAAACTTTACAGAGAAAGGGTGGAGTGGACGGAAATGGGAGGATGGAGTAGGAGGTGTGGGTTGGGGTGTATATTGGGTTAAGAGGTGCCTACTGACTGTAGGTTTAAGTTTGTATGCAAAGGAAGGCCGGTCTTCTGTATTACTGCATAGGGCCAAAGATCTCGATCCATAATATATTGGTCAAATATTGGTCAGTTAATATAGTTGGGGGGTAAAATAATTAACATTATTAACGTTGTGTTGGTATTTAGAACATATCACTCCACCTCCACCAACAACCACCACCACCACCGCCACCGCCGCCGCCGCCGCCACCACCACCACCACCACCAGTAGCAGCAGCTCTGGTTCTATGAAATAAAACCACCTCTTTTAACCCTTTAGTTACCAACCTGACTAAAACCAGCTCTGGTTCTATGAAATAAAACCTCCCATTTTAACCCTTTAGTTATCAACACCACCACCACCAGCTCTGGTTCTATGAAATAAAACCACCCATTTTAACCCTTTAGTTACCAACCCATCCCAAACCAGCCCTGGTTCTATGAAATAAAATCTCCCATTTTAACCCTTTAGTTACCAACCTGGCCAAAACCAGCTCTGGTTCTATGAAATAAAACCTCCCATTTTAACCCTTTAGTTACCAACCTAGCCAGAACCAGCTCTGGTTCTATGAAATAAAACCTCCCATTTAACCCTTTAGTTACCAACCCAGTCAAAACCAGCTCTGGTTCTATGAAATAAAACCTCCCATTTAACCCTTTAGTTACCAACCCAGCCAAAACCAGCTCTGGTTCTATGAAATAAAACCTCCCATTTTAAAGGTTTTATAATTTAAATTAAAATCTTCCAACATAATTTTATATAAGAACCTCACATTAAGTTACTACCTTAGTAATGAAATAATTAATAAATTTAGTAAATCCCTCAAAATTAGTAATTAATTAATTAAAATAGAGTGATGATGATGATGTATTTCCTTAGGTGGTGATGAAAGGGTTAATAACTTGTATTCTTCTATAATAGTCTCTACTTCATAGAATTTGCTAAGTATATAAAGAAGCCATTTAAACTCACTGTCATCATCTCTTTTATCATTGTATCAGTGTCTCACTTATTCGACATTAAACGTTTCATTCAAACTTTTCTCAACTTTTATCCCCTCACAAAAATCTCTTGGGGTCAAGTCAAAAGAAATTATATTTTTAGACATCTAACACATAAAAGTAAACATCTTATTTTATAATGTTACAACTCTCCAAAGGCCAACAGACGACCAGTTTCTCTCTCTCCAGCATATAAAATTAAAACCATCTTGAAACTGTTAATGAAAGTAGTTTTAGTTAGATTATCAAAATAGAAGTAACAATCTAAGACGTATTATTTCTGGCTCCAAGGAGGTTCCAGTTATATTTTTTCTAAATCAAATTAAAAAAAGATCAATATTGAAAGGATTTCACTTATCAACAATATTCTGGAGGTTAACCCTGAGCAAGATGGTTGAATAACATTCCTGAACTTGGCTAGTCTCACTTGGGGATCCAGCTGGATCAGTTGGAGACGGTTGCTTCTGACGGGACCCATTGGAAGGAGTTTTTGAGGACTCTGCCCACACGACATTCTTAAGATCAAGGAGGAGGAGGGAGAATAAGAAGAAAAAAGAAAAAAAGAGGAGGAAGGATGTTCCAAGACACTCTTCCTAGAGTTTTTTTCCAGTCATTCTATCCAATCCAAAGAGATTTCTCAAGATGGCTCGAAAAAAGTAGGACAAAAATATTATTTCTATTGACAGAGTTAAATAAAAACAAGGAACCACAAGAAATAAATGTTGTTTTTATAGTTTTTGATTTGTGTCTTTTTTTTTTTTTTTTTTTTTCATAATTTACTAATTAATCATTGAAAGAAAGGAGAGAAATGTGAGAAAGAGAGAAACAGACATTTTGTAGGATTGAACAAATATAGTTTTTATTCTACATTTTCTCACAATATAACTTTACATAGTCTCAGCAATAATTAAATTTTAAACAAATATTTCATATTCCTTATGTTCATTTCAACTCTTTTTTCTACATTTTCTTGTTGTTTTGTGTATGTTTTATATCACCACTGACAGGGAGGGGAGAGGTAGAGGGAGGCGAGGGGACACTAGGCTAGAGAGAGGGGGAGGGATGTAGGGTGGAGAGGGAGAGGGAGGCAAAGGGGCGTCTAGAGAAAGGGAGATGGGGGAGGGATAGAGAAGGTGGGGGCAAGGGGAGCTGGAGAGAGGGAGGGAGAGATGGAGAGGGAGAGATATGAAAATATGGAAGGAATATAATTTAAAATATATTACATAAAAAAACATTCAAAAGACATTTTCATTTTGTCCCCCTGCCACTTGAACTACTGAAGTAAATGAAGACAAACAAAACAAAAATTAAATACTTCCCATGTAGAAACGCAGAGAAGAGATTTATCTTCGTCTTCTTTACCAACTTATTCCTGAGAGAGCTGTGGAGGCAGAGCCCTCAAACACTCCTTCCAGCTGGTCCTGTCAGAAGCAACCGTCTCCAACTGATCCAGCTGGATCCCCAAGTGAGATCAGCCGAGCTCATAGATGTTATCCAACCATCCTGCTCGGGGTCCACCCCTGGGTCTCCTGCCAGTTGGTTTTGCCCGTAAAATCTGTCCAGCGTTTCTTTCCTGAGAAATTCTAACCACATGTCCATAGTATCAGAGCTGTGATCTCTCAATTAGGAGAAGTAGTGGCTCTACCTGGAGTGGCGCTCTGATCTCTGAGCTATGCACTTTATGAAGTAACATTGCTTCAAAGACCCTTCGGAGGAACCCCATTTCAGCTGCTTGTATTCGTGATCATATTCTTTTGGTCATTACCCAAAATTCATGACCATAGGTAAGGGTTGGCATAAATACTGAATTGAAGATAGCGAGTTTGGTTTGGACACCTACCTCCCTTCTTCTGATTACTGAATGCTGAAGCTGGCACATTACTGCACCAGCTCCTGCAATTCTTGCACTTAATTCAGCCTCCTGCCTTCCATCACTCGTGGACAGCCCTGAGATACTTGAACTTCTCTGTATTGTTAAATAAATGTTTCAATTATATATCTAAAATGTATGAATCTGATTAGAAAACTTTTACAAGTGAAAATATTTAAGCACGGAACTGCAGAGGAAGATCGAAACAGTGGAGATGCTACAGAAGAATCCTGGCAATCTCCTACACAGAACACTTCATGAATGAGGAGGTCTGCAAAATAATCACCCAACACATGAGCTACTTTGAAGATCTGTTGGAGAGGAGGAAGCTGGGGTGGTATGGGAGATGTGACAAGATCGGACGGACTCCCTAAGACAATTCTCCAAGGAACAGTGTGGGAGAATGAGAAGGTGGAACAGAGGGAATGGTGGACAGACAACATAGCTGGGTGGATAGGACACAACCCAAGCACTCACCCATGACCACCAGAGATGAGGGCAGTTGGTGCAGCATTCAACACTGCAGTGTCCCAACGACCCTGAAAACGGTTAAGGGACCATGATGATGATTTATGTCTTTTAAGTAAATTACCAGCAAAGTACCCCAATACTTCTGAAGGTTTTATCATGTGAGAAAACATATCAACCTGAACCACATATACAACAAAAATACATCCACTGTTTTAAGGGTATTTGTCCCACGAAATTAGGTTTAGCTTTACAAACTCCATAACAAGCTTTCATACTCATCATGGGGTCATTTTTGAAGCAATATATCCCAGCCATTCTTGTTGCTAACCTTTTTGATCCTCTCTATAGTGGATCCACACATAAACTAGTACTCTCGTGTCTCAAATAATGCACCCCTCCCCCCCTGCTTATTAAATTTTACTAATCTAACTCCAGCAAAATTTTATTTTAAGTGGTAGCATTCCTGTGACTGTGACAATTTTCTTTAGACATTAAAAAACATTATTCATGACAAAAACCTACTTTACTAGAAATCCCATACGTTATAAAATAAATAGGAAAGGTTAGTGTCTCAATATGTAAACTAAACGACTAATTCTGGTTTCTTAAAAAATATCAACGGAGACAAGCTAGAAAAATTACTGATCACCACGTTATTTGGGACCTGATAGTAGGTGGCACAGTGGAGTAGGTGAGTGTCAGAGAGAGGAGAATGTCTGGTCTGGAGTCAATCCTTATATCTTCATAATCACCGTTCTTAGTTTACTCCTGCTAGGAGATCAGTTATTTATCACTCTGTAATAGAACACAGCTGGCTAGAATTACACTTCAACAACAATACCAGCAACATCAAAGTTGTCTTTTAATCAATAATGCATTTCTTTTTTTTACATTTAGAAAAATATTCCAGTACAGATTGACTGATACCCCCCCCCCCCCCCACACACACACACCCCACCCACACACAACCACACCCTCTCCCACCTGATAATGGCAAACAAATTTTAATGGTGAAGTGAGAAATCAATAATGGTTTAGTAGTTATAGATTACATCTATAAGATAGAAGGATCAAATACATAAATCATTTAGTTTTTTTTTGTTTAATAAATCAACATCAGTCACACATTTTAACAACTGATTTAAGATAAAGTGAAATCCTTTCAAGTAAAGAGACTGATCCAAAGATCAGAAGATAAGCCATAAAAGAAAACATGTTTTAATTGAAAATTAAAACCTTGAATATTTATTAGATAGAAAAACAAAACTGATGACAAAAGATAAAATAATTTGTTGATGTCAAAGGAGAAAAATAAATATATATATAGTAAGAATTATATAAACATGGTTATTGATTACTTGTCAAAAAAAAATGAAATATTTTCAATTTACCTTTAACATTTTCAAAGCCAAACACAATATCTTTCATGACACCATTTTTATCAGGAACTATAATTTTTGAGATGATGGCACCAAATGTCAATATTTCAACTTGAGCAGATCCAGAAGCATTCTTTAAGATTATTCTAAAAGAAAAAGAAAACAATATCATATATGTGATGTTAATATCTACAAGGTTTGATTTTTATTACATTTAAATCAGATAGAAATACATATATATAATCAATTAATTCATCAATATCATCATCATCACCATTTAACATCCATTTTACCACGCTAGCATGGGTTAGACAAGTTGTTCTGTTGTGAGAAATGCTGAGTCAGGAGACCATGTTTTGCTCATACAGAACTGATTTGGGCTTGGGTTCTACAGCTGGATGCTCTTCCTAACACCAACCATATATATAATGAGTACTGGGTGCTTTTTGTCATGACACCTACACAACCACTAAAAACCTTATAAATATTATACATAACAAAGTGAAAAAAAACAGTCACACACACCACAAGGGTTTACCTCTACTGAGGCTTCACTGTGGTTTCCTGGCACTTCTTCACCCAGCCATCATATATCCATACTAACACAACCACAACAATGATATCCATACAGACCAAGTAGTGACATGACCAGCCAAACCTACATTCGCAATCATTTACCAGTCCGTCTGTGTATGCACATACATATGTGCATGTGTATAGTAGTTCATGCTGGGAATTTCAAGCCCAGAGTAAGGTGCAGCAGATAAGTTACATGCAGCTTTTCACACCTGTTATTTGAGGAAAAAAATAGTAACTTATCAATTAGATATTATGTTTTATTCTGCTAATTAGTGCATAAGAAAAGGATAAAATAAACATAATTTGAACAGGATTAAGGAACATGATCATGATACAAGTTGCCGAAATGGGGTTCCTCTGAAGGGTCTTTGAAGTAATGTTACTTGATAGAGTACGTAGCTCAGAGATCAGAGAGTCACTCCAGGTAGAGCCACTACTTTTCTGAATTGAGTGATCACAGCTCCGATATTCTGAGCATGTGGATAGAATGTCTCAAGAGAGAATTGCTGGACAGATTTTACAGGTAAACCCAAGCAAAAAGAGATCCAGTGGTAGACCCAAGCAAGATGGTTGGAAACATCCATGAGCTTGGCTGGTCTTGCTTGGGGATCCATCCAGATCAGTTGGAGACGATTGCATCTGACAGGTCCCACTGGAAGGAGTGTTTTAGATGGAAATAATATCTGTTATATTAGCAGAGAACAATGGAAGGATATTTGAGACAGAAATAATATCTCGTATATTAGGAGAGAACTGTGGAAGGATATTCGAGACAGAAATAATATCTGTTATATTAGGAGAGAACTATGGAAGGATATTTGAGACAGAAATAATATCTGTTATATTAGGAGAGAACTGTGGAAGGGTATTTGAGACAGAAATAATATCTTTTATATTAGGAGAGAACTGTGGAAGGGTATTTGAGACAGAAATAATATCTGTTATATTAGGAGAGAATAATGGAAGGATATTTGAGACAGAAATTATATCTGTTATATTAGGAGAGAACAATGGAAGGATATTTGAGACAGAAATAATATCTGTTATATTAGCAGAGAACTGTGGAAGGATATTTGAGACAGAAATAATATCTGTTATATTAGGAGAGAATAATGGAAGGATATTTGAGACAGAAATAATATCTGTTATATTAGGAGAGAACTGTGGAAGGATATTTGAGACAGAAATAATATCTGTTATGTTAGGAGAGAACTGTGGAAGGATATTTGAGACAGAAATAATATCTGTTATATTAGGAGAGAACAATGGAAGGATATTTGAGACAGAAATAATATCTGTTATATTAGCAGAGAACTGTGGAAGGATATTTGAGACAGAAATAATATCTGTTATATTAGGAGAGAATAATGGAAGGATATTTGAGACAGAAATAATATCTGTTATATTAGCAGAGAACTGTGGAAGGATATTTGAGACAGAAATAATATCTCTTATATTAGGAGAGAACAATGGAAGGATATTTGAGACAGAAATAATATCTGTTATATTAGCAGAGAACTGTGGAAGGATATTTGAGACAGAAATAATATCTGTTATATTAGGAGAGAATAATGGAAGGATATTTGAGACAGAAATAATATCTGTTATATTAGGAGAGAACTGTGGAAGGATATTTGAGACAGAAATAATATCTGTTATGTTAGGAGAGAACTGTGGAAGGATATTTGAGACAGAAATAATATCTGTTATGTTAGGAGAGAACTGTGGAAGGATATTTGAGACAGAAATAATATCTGTTATGTTAGGAGAGAACTGTGGAAGGATATTTGAGACAGAAATAATATCTGTTATATTAGGAGAGAACTGTGGAAGGATATTTGAGACAGAAATAATATCTGTTATATTAGGAGAGAACTGTGGAAGGATATTTGAGACAGAAATAATATCTGTTATGTTAGGAGAGAACTGTGGAAGGATATTTGAGACAGAAATAATATCTGTTATGTTAGGAGAGAACTGTGGAAGGGTATTTGAGACAGAAATAATATCTGTTATATTAGGAGAGAATAATGGAAGGGTATTTGAGACAGAAATAATATCTGTTATATTAGGAGAGAATAATGGAAGGATATTTGAGACAGAAATAATATCTGTTATATTAGGAGAGAACTGTGGAAGGGTATTTGAGACAGAAATAATATCTGTTATATTAGCAGAGAACTGTGGAAGGATATTTGAGACAGAAATAATATCTGTTATATTAGGAGAGAACTGTGGAAGGATATTTGAGACAGAAATAATATCTGTTATATTAGGAGAGAACAGTGGAAGGATATTTGAGACAGAAATAATATCTGTTATATTAGGAGAGAACAATGGAAGGATATTTGAGACAGAAATAATATCTGTTATATTATAATATATATTTATATTATAATATATTTGAGACAGAAATAAGAGAACTGTGGAAGGATATTTGAGACAGAAATAATAGCTGTTATATTATAATATATATTTATATTATAATATATTTGAGACAGAAATAAGAGAACAATGGAAGGATATTTGAGACAGAAATAACATCTGTTATATTAGGAGAGAATAATGGAAGGATATTTGTGACAGAAATAATATCTCTTATATTAGGAGAGAACTGTGGAAGGATATTTGAGACAGAAATAATATCTGTTATATTAGGAGAGAATAATGGAAGGATATTTGAGACAGAAATAATATCTCTTATATTAGGAGAGAACTGTGGAAGGATATTTGAGACAGAAATAATATCTGTTATATTAGGAGAGAACAATGGAAGGATATTTGAGACAGAAATAATATCTGTTATATTAGGAGAGAACAATGGAAGGATATTTGAGACAGAAATAATATCTGTTATATTAGGAGAGAACTGTGGAAGGGTATTTGAGACAGAAATAATATCTGTTATATTAGGAGAGAACAATGGAAGGATATTTGAGACAGAAATAATATCTGTTATATTAGGAGAGAACAATGGAAGGATATTTGAGACAGAAATAATATCTGTTATATTAGGAGAGAACTGTGGAAGGATATTTGAGACAGAAATAATATCTGTTATATTAGGAGAGAACTGTGGAAGGGTATTTGAGACAGAAATAATATCTCTTATATTAGGAGATAACAATGGAAGGATATTTGAGACAGAAATAATATCTGTTATATTACGAGAGAACAATGGAAGGATATTTGAGACAGAAATAATATCTGTTATATTAGGAGAGAACAATGGAAGGATATTTGAGACAGAAATAATATCTGTTATATTAGGAGAGAACTTTGGAAGGATATTTGAGACAGAAATAATATCTGTTATATTAGGAGAGAACTGTGGAAGGGTATTTGAGACAGAAATAATATCTGTTATATTAGGAGAGAACAATGGAAGGATATTTGAGACAGAAATAATATCTGTTATATTAGGAGAGAACTGTGGAAGGATATTTGAGACAGAAATAATATCTGTTATATTAGGAGAGAACAATGGAAGGATATTTGAGACAGAAATAATATCTGTTACATTAGGAGAGAACTGTGGAAGGATATTTGAGACAGAAATAATATCTGTTATATTAGGAGAGAACTGTGGAAGGATATTTGAGACAGAAATAACATCTGTTATATTAGGAGAGAACTGTGGAAGGGTATTTGACACAGAAATAATAGCTGTTATATTAGGAGAGAACAATAGAAGGATATTTGAGACAGAAATAATATCTGTTATATTAGGAGAGAATAATGGAAGGATATTTGAGACAGAAATAATATCTGTTATATTAGGAGAGAACAATCGAAGGATATTTGAGACAGAAATAATATCTGTTATATTAGGAGAGAACAATGGAAGGATATTTGAGACAGAAATAATATCTGTTATATTAGGAGAGAACTGTGGAAGGATATTTGAGACAGAAATAACATCTGTTATATTAGGAGAGAACAATGGAAGGATATTTGAGACAGAAATAATATCTGTTATATTAGGAGAGAACAATGGAAGGATATTTGAGACAGAAATAATATCTGTTATATTAGGAGAGAACTGTGGAAGGATATTTGAGACAGAAATAACATCTGTTATATTAGGAGAGAACTGTGGAAGGGTATTTGACACAGAAATAATAGCTGTTATATTAGGAGAGAACAATAGAAGGATATTTGAGACAGAAATAATATCTGTTATATTAGGAGAGAATAATGGAAGGATATTTGAGACAGAAATAATATCTGTTATATTAGGAGAGAACTGTGGAAGGATATTTGAGACAGAAATAATATCTCTTATATTAGGAGAGAACTGTGGAAGGATATTTGAGACAGAAATAATAGCTGTTATATTAGGAGAGAACAATAGAAGGATATTTGAGACAGAAATAATATCTGTTATATTAGGAGAGAACAATAGAAGGATATTTGAGACAGAAATAATAGCTGTTATATTAGGAGAGAACAATAGAAGGATATTTGAGACAGAAATAATATCTGTTATATTAGGAGAGAACTGTGGAAGGATATTTGACACAGAAATAATAGCTGTTATATTAGGAGAGAACAATAGAAGGATATTTGAGACAGAAATAATATCTGTTATATTAGGAGAGAATAATGGAAGGATATTTGAGACAGAAATAATATCTCTTATATTAGGAGAGAACTGTGGAAGGATATTTGAGACAGAAATAATATCTCTTATATTAGGAGAGAACTGTGGAAGGATATTTGAGACAGAAATAATATCTCTTATATTAGGAGAGAACTGTGGAAGGGTATTTGACACAGAAATAATAGCTGTTATATTAGGAGAGAACAATAGAAGGATATTTGAGACAGAAATAATATCTGTTATATTAGGAGAGAATAATGGAAGGATATTTGAGACAGAAATAATATCTGTTATATTAGGAGAGAACAGTGGAAGGATATTTGAGGCAGAAATAATATCTGTTATATTAGGAGAGAACTGTGGAAGGATATTTGAGACAGAAATAATATCTGTTATATTAGGAGAGAATAATGAAAGGATATTTGAGACAGAAATAATATCTGTTATATTAGGAGAGAACTGTGGAAGGATATTTGAGACAGAAATAATATCTGTTATATTAGGAGAGAACTGTGGAAGGATATTTGAGACAGAAATAATATCTGTTATATTAGGAGAGAACTGTGGAAGGGTATTTGAGACAGAAATAATATCTGTTATATTAGGAGAGAACTGTGGAAGGGTATTTGAGACAGAAATAATATCTGTTATATTAGGAGAGAACAATGGAAGGATATTTGAGACAGAAATAATATCTGTTATATTAGGAGAGAACAATGGAAGGATATTTGAGACAGAAATAATATCTGTTATATTAGGACAGAATAATGGAAGGATATTTGAGACAGAAATAATATCTGTTATATTAGGAGAGAACAATGGAAGGATATTTGAGACAGAAATAATATCTGTTATATTAGGAGAGAACAATGGAAGGATATTTGAGACAGAAATAATATCTGTTATATTAGGAGAGAACTGTGGAAGGATATTTGAGACAGAAATAATATCTCTTATATTAGGAGAGAACAGTGGAAGGATATTTGAGACAGAAATAATATCTGTTATGTTAGGAGAGAATAATGGAAGGATATTTGAGACAGAAATAATATCTGTTATATTAGGAGAGAATAATGGAAGGATATTTGAGACAGAAATAATATCTGTTATATTAGGAGAGAACTGTGGAAGGGTATTTGAGACAGAAATAATATCTGTTATATTAGGAGAGAATAATGGAAGGGTATTTGAGACAGAAATAATATCTGTTATATTAGGAGAGAACAATGGAAGGGTATTTGAGACAGAAATAATATCTGTTATATTAGCAGAGAACAATGGAAGGATATTTGAGACAGAAATAATATCTGTTATATTAGGAGAGAACTGTGGAAGGATATTTGAGACAGAAATAATATCTGTTATATTAGGAGAGAATAATGGAAGGATATTTGAGACAGAAATAATATCTCTTATATTAGGAGAGAACTGTGGAAGGATATTTGAGACAGAAATAATATCTGTTATATTAGGAGAGGACAATGGAAGGGTATTTGAGACAGAAATAATATCTGTTATATTAGGAGAGAACAATGGAAGGATATTTGAGACAGAAATAATATCTCTTATATTAGGAGAGAACTGTGGAAGGATATTTGAGACAGAAATAATATCTGTTATATTAGGAGAGAACAATGGAAGGATATTTGAGACAGAAATAATATCTCTTATATTAGGAGAGAACTGTGGAAGGATATTTGAGACAGAAATAATATCTGTTATATTAGGAGAGGACAATGGAAGGGTATTTGAGACAGAAATAATATCTGTTATATTAGGAGAGAACTGTGGAAGGATATTTGAGACAGAAATAATATCTGTTATATTAGAAGAGAACAATGGAAGGATATTTGAGACAGAAATAATATCTGTTATATTAGCAGAGAACAATGGAAGGATATTTGAGACAGAAATAATATCTGTTATATTAGGAGAGAACTGTGGAAGGGTATTTGAGACAGAAATAATATCTGTTATATTAGGAGAGAATAATGGAAGGGTATTTGAGACAGAAATAATATCTGTTATATTAGGAGAGAACTGTGGAAGGATATTTGTGACAGAAATAATATCTCTTATATTAGGAGAGAACTGTGGAAGGATATTTGAGACAGAAATAATATCTGTTATATTAGGAGAGAACTGTGGAAGGATATTTGTGACAGAAATAATAGCTGTTATATTAGGAGAGAACTGTGGAAGGATATTTGTGACAGAAATAATATCTGTTATATTAGGAGAGAACAATGGAAGGATATTTGTGACAGAAATAATAGCTGTTATATTAGGAGAGAACAATGGAAGGATATTTGTGACAGAAATAATAGCTGTTATATTAGGAGAGAACTGTGGAAGGGTATTTGAGACAGAAATAATATCTGTTATATTAGGAGAACTGTGGAAGGATATTTGAGACAGAAATAATATCTGTTATATTAGGAGAGAACTGTGGAAGGATATTTGTGACAGAAATAATAGCTGTTATATTAGGAGAGAACTGTGGAAGGATATTTGTGACAGAAATAATATCTCTTATATTAGGAGAGAACTGTGGAAGGATATTTGAGACAGAAATAATATCTGTTATATTAGGAGAACTGTGGAAGGATATTTGAGACAGAAATAATAGCTGTTATATTAGGAGAGAACTGTGGAAGGATATTTGAGACAGAAATAATATCTGTTATAATTAGGAGAGAACTGTGGAAGGATATTTGAGACAGAAATAATATCTGTTATATTAGGAGAGAACTGTGGAAGGGTATTTGAGACAGAAATAATATCTGTTATATTAGGAGAGAACTGTGGAAGGATATTTGAGACAGAAATAATATCTGTTATATTAGGAGAGAACAATGGAAGGATATTTGAGACAGAAATAATATCTGTTATATTAGGAGAGAACAATGGAAGGATATTTGAGACAGAAATAATATCTGTTATATTAGGAGAGAACTGTGGAAGGATATTTGAGACAGAAATAATATCTGTTATATTAGGAGAGAACAATGGAAGGATATTTGTGACAGAAATAATATCTGTTATATTAGGAGAGAACAATGGAAGGATATTTGTGACAGAAATAATAGCTGTTATATTAGGAGAGAACTGTGGAAGGATATTTGTGACAGAAATAATATCTCTTATATTAGGAGAGAACTGTGGAAGGATATTTGAGACAGAAATAATATCTGTTATATTAGGAGAACTGTGGAAGGATATTTGAGACAGAAATAATAGCTGTTATATTAGGAGAGAACTGTGGAAGGATATTTGAGACAGAAATAATATCTGTTATATTAGGAGAGAACTGTGGAAGGATATTTGAGACAGAAATAATATCTGTTATATTAGGAGAGAACTGTGGAAGGGTATTTGAGACAGAAATAATATCTGTTATATTAGGAGAGAACTGTGGAAGGATATTTGAGACAGAAATAATATCTGTTATATTAGGAGAGAACAATGGAAGGATATTTGAGACAGAAATAATATCTGTTATATTAGGAGAGAACAATGGAAGGATATTTGAGACAGAAATAATATCTGTTATATTAGGAGAGAATAATGGAAGGATATTTGAGGCAGAAATAATATCTGTTATATTAGGAGAGAACAGTGGAAGGATATTTGAGACAGAAATAATATCTGTTATATTAGGAGAGAACTGTGGAAGGGTATTTGAGACAGAAATAATATCTGTTATATTAAGAGAGAACAATGGAAGGATATTTGAGACAGAAATAATATCTGTTATATTAGGAGAGAACAATGGAAGGATATTTGAGACAGAAATAATATCTGTTATATTAGGAGAGAACAATGGAAGGATATTTGAGACAGAAATAATATCTGTTATATTAGGAGAGAACTGTGGAAGGATATTTGAGACAGAAATAATATCTGTTATATTAGGAGAGAACAATGGAAGGATATTTGAGACAGAAATAATATCTGTTATATTAGGAGAGAACTGTGGAAGGATATTTGAGACAGAAATAATATGTTATATTAGGAGAGAACTGTGGAAGGGTATTTGAGACAGAAATAATATCTGTTATATTAGGAGAGAACTGTGGAAGGATATTTGAGACAGAAATAATATCTGTTATATTAGGAGAGAACAATGGAAGGATATTTGAGACAGAAATAATATCTGTTATATTAAGAGAGAACAATGGAAGGATATTTGAGACAGAAATAATATCTGTTATATTAGGAGAGAACTGTGGAAGGATATTTGAGACAGAAATAATATCTGTTATATTAGGAGAGAATAATGGAAGGATATTTGAGACAGAAATAATATCTGTTATATTAGGAGAGAACAATGGAAGGATATTTGAGACAGAAATAATATCTGTTATATTAGGAGAGAACTGTGGAAGGATATTTGAGACAGAAATAATATCTGTTATATTAGGAGAGAATAATGGAAGGATATTTGAGACAGAAATAATATCTGTTATATTAGGAGAGAACTGTGGAAGGGTATTTGAGACAGAAATAATATCTGTTATATTAGGAGAGAATAATGGAAGGATATTTGAGACAGAAATAATATCTGTTATATTAGGAGAGAACAATGGAAGGATATTTGAGACAGAAATAATATCTGTTATATTAGGAGAGAACTGTGGAAGGGTATTTGAGACAGAAATAACATCTGTTATATTAGGAGAGAATAATGGAAGGATATTTGAGACAGAAATAATATCTGTTATATTAGGAGAGAACTGTGGAAGGATATTTGAGACAGAAATAATATCTGTTATATTAGGAGAACTGTGGAAGGGTATTTGAGACAGAAATAATATCTGTTATATTAGGAGAGAACTGTGGAAGGATATTTGAGACAGAAATAATATCTGTTATATTAGGAGAGAACAATGGAAGGGTATTTGAGACAGAAATAATATCTGTTATATTAGGAGAGAATAATGGAAGGATATTTGAGACAGAAATAATATCTGTTATATTAGGAGAGAACTGTGGAAGGATATTTGAGACAGAAATAATATCTGTTATATTAGGAGAGAACTGTGGAAGGATATTTGAGACAGAAATAATATCTGTTATATTAGGAGAGAACTGTGGAAGGATATTTGAGACAGAAATAATATCTGTTATATTAGGAGAACTGTGGAAGGATATTTGAGACAGAAATAATAGCTGTTATATTAGGAGAGAACTGTGGAAGGATATTTGAGACAGAAATAATATCTGTTATATTAGGAGAGAACTGTGGAAGGATATTTGAGACAGAAATAATATCTGTTATATTAGGAGAGAATAATGGAAGGATATTTGAGACAGAAATAATATCTGTTATATTAGCAGAGAACTGTGGAAGGATATTTGAGACAGAAATAATATCTGTTATATTAGGAGAGAACTGTGGAAGGATATTTGAGGCAGAAATAATATCTGTTATATTAGGAGAGAATAATGGAAGGATATTTGAGACAGAAATAATATCTGTTATATTAGGAGAGAACTGTGGAAGGATATTTGAGACAGAAATAATATCTCTTATATTAGGAGAGAACTGTGGAAGGATATTTGAGACAGAAATAATATCTGTTATATTAGGAGAGAACAGTGGAAGGATATTTGAGACAGAAATAATATCTGTTATATTAGGAGAGAACTGTGGAAGGATATTTGAGACAGAAATAATATCTGTTATATTAGGAGAGAACTGTGGAAGGGTATTTGAGACAGAAATAATATCTGTTATATTAGGAGAGAACAATGGAAGGATATTTGAGACAGAAATAATATCTGTTATATTAGGAGAGAACAATGGAAGGATATTTGAGACAGAAATAATATCTGTTATATTAGGAGAGAACTGTGGAAGGATATTTGAGACAGAAATAATATCTGTTACATTAGGAGAGAACTGTGGAAGGATATTTGAGACAGAAATAATATCTGTTATATTAGGAGAGAACAATGGAAGGATATTTGAGACAGAAATAATATCTGTTATATTAGGAGAGAATAATGGAAGGATATTTGAGACAGAAATAATATCTGTTATATTAGGAGAGAACTGTGGAAGGATATTTGAGACAGAAATAATATCTGTTATATTAGGAGAGAACTATGGAAGGATATTTGAGACAGAAATAATATCTGTTATATTAGGAGAGAACTGTGGAAGGATATTTGAGACAGAAATAATATCTGTTATATTAGGAGAGAACTATGGAAGGATATTTGAGACAGAAATAATATCTGTTATATTAGGAGAGAACTGTGGAAGGATATTTGAGACAGAAATAATATCTGTTATATTAGGAGAGAACTGTGGAAGGATATTTGAGACAGAAATAATATCTGTTATATTAGGAGAGAACTGTGGAAGGATATTTGAGACAGAAATAATATCTGTTATATTAGGAGAGAACTGTGGAAGGATATTCGAGACAGAAATAATATCTGTTATATTAGGAGAGAACTATGGAAGGATATTTGAGACAGAAATAATATGTTATATTAGGAGAGAACTGTGGAAGGATATTTGAGACAGAAATAATATCTGTTACATTAGGAGAGAACAATGGAAGGATATTTGAGACAGAAATAATATGTTATATTAGGAGAGAACTATGGAAGGATATTTGAGACAGAAATAATATGTTATATTAGGAGAGAACTGTGGAAGGATATTTGAGACAGAAATAATATGTTATATTAGGAGAGAACTGTGGAAGGATATTTGAGACAGAAATAATATGTTATATTAGGAGAGAACTGTGGAAGGATATTTGAGACAGAAATAATATGTTATATTAGGAGAGAACTGTGGAAGGATATTTGAGACAGAAATAACATCTGTTATATTAGGAGAGAATAATGGAAGGATATTTGAGACAGAAATAATATCTGTTATATTAGGAGAGAACAATGGAAGGATATTTGAGACAGAAATAATATCTCGTATATTAGGAGAGAACTGTGGAAGGATATTCGAGACAGAAATAATATCTGTTATATTAGGAGAGAACTATGGAAGGATATTTGAGACAGAAATAATATCTCGTATATTAGGAGAGAACTGTGGAAGGATATTTGAGACAGAAATAATATGTTATATTAGCAGAGAACTGTGGAAGGATATTTGAGACAGAAATAATATCTGTTATATTAGGAGAGAATAATGGAAGGATATTTGAGACAGAAATAATATCTGTTATATTAGGAGAGAACTGTGGAAGGATATTTGAGACAGAAATAATATCTCTTATATTAGGAGAGAACTGTGGAAGGATATTTGAGACAGAAATAATATCTGTTATATTAGGAGAGAACAGTGGAAGGATATTTGAGACAGAAATAATATCTGTTATATTAGGAGAGAACTGTGGAAGGATATTTGAGACAGAAATAATATCTGTTATATTAGGAGAGAACTGTGGAAGGGTATTTGAGACAGAAATAATATCTGTTATATTAGGAGAGAACAATGGAAGGATATTTGAGACAGAAATAATATCTGTTATATTAGGAGAGAACAATGGAAGGATATTTGAGACAGAAATAATATCTGTTATATTAGGAGAGAACTGTGGAAGGATATTTGAGACAGAAATAATATCTGTTACATTAGGAGAGAACTGTGGAAGGATATTTGAGACAGAAATAATATCTGTTATATTAGGAGAGAACAATGGAAGGATATTTGAGACAGAAATAATATCTGTTATATTAGGAGAGAATAATGGAAGGATATTTGAGACAGAAATAATATCTGTTATATTAGGAGAGAACTGTGGAAGGGTATTTGAGACAGAAATAATATCTCTTATATTAGGAGAGAATAATAGAAGGATATTTGAGACAGAAATAATATCTGTTATATTAGGAGAGAACAATGGAAGGATATTTGAGACAGAAATAATATCTGTTATATTAGGAGAGAACTGTGGAAGGGTATTTGAGACAGAAATAATATCTCTTATATTAGGAGAGAATAATAGAAGGATATTTGAGACAGAAATAATATCTGTTATATTAGGAGAGAATAATGGAAGGGTATTTGAGACAGAAATAATATCTCTTATATTAGGAGAGAACAATGGAAGGATATTTGAGACAGAAATAATATCTGTTATATTAGGAGAGAACTGTGGAAGGGTATTTGAGACAGAAATAATAGCTGTTATATTAGGAGAGAATAATAGAAGGATATTTGAGACAGAAATAATATCTGTTATATTAGGAGAGAACTGTGGAAGGATATTTGAGGCAGAAATAATATCTGTTATATTAGGAGAGAACTGTGGAAGGATATTTGAGACAGAAATAATATCTGTTATATTAGGAGAGAACTGTGGAAGGGTATTTGAGACAGAAATAATATCTGTTATATTAGGAGAGAACTGTGGAAGGATATTTGAGACAGAAATAATATGTTATATTAGGAGAGAACTGTGGAAGGATATTTGAGACAGAAATAATATCTCGTATATTAGGAGAGAACTGTGGAAGGATATTCGAGACAGAAATAATATCTGTTATATTAGGAGAGAACTATGGAAGGATATTTGAGACAGAAATAATATCTCGTATATTAGGAGAGAACTGTGGAAGGATATTTGAGACAGAAATAATATCTGTTATATTAGGAGAGAACTGTGGAAGGATATTTGAGACAGAAATAATATCTGTTACATTAGGAGAGAACAATGGAAGGATATTTGAGACAGAAATAATATGTTATATTAGGAGAGAACTATGGAAGGATATTTGAGACAGAAATAATATGTTATATTAGGAGAGAACTGTGGAAGGATATTTGAGACAGAAATAATATCTGTTATATTAGGAGAGAACTATGGAAGGATATTTGAGACAGAAATAATATGTTATATTAGGAGAGAACTGTGGAAGGGTATTTGAGACAGAAATAATATGTTATATTAGGAGAGAACTGTGGAAGGATATTTGAGACAGAAATAACATCTGTTATATTAGGAGAGAACTGTGGAAGGATATTTGAGACAGAAATAATATCTGTTATATTAGGAGAGAACTATGGAAGGATATTTGAGACAGAAATAATATCTGTTATATTAGGAGAGAACTATGGAAGGATATTTGAGACAGAAATAATATGTTATATTAGGAGAGAACTGTGGAAGGATATTTGAGACAGAAATAATATGTTATATTAGGAGAGAACTGTGGAAGGATATTTGAGACAGAAATAACATCTGTTATATTAGGAGAGAACAATGGAAGGATATTTGAGACAGAAATAATATCTGTTATATTAGGAGAGAACTGTGGAAGGATATTTGAGACAGAAATAATATCTGTTATATTAGGAGAGAACTGTGGAAGGATATTTGAGACAGAAATAATATCTGTTACATTAGGAGAGAACTGTGGAAGGATATTTGAGACAGAAATAATATGTTATATTAGGAGAGAACTGTGGAAGGATATTTGAGACAGAAATAATATGTTATATTAGGAGAGAACTGTGGAAGGATATTTGAGACAGAAATAATATGTTATATTAGGAGAGAACTGTGGAAGGATATTTGAGACAGAAATAACATCTGTTATATTAGGAGAGAATAATGGAAGGATATTTGAGACAGAAATAATATCTGTTATATTAGGAGAGAACAATGGAAGGATATTTGAGACAGAAATAATATCTCGTATATTAGGAGAGAACTGTGGAAGGATATTCGAGACAGAAATAATATCTGTTATATTAGGAGAGAACTGTGGAAGGATATTTGAGACAGAAATAATATCTGTTACATTAGGAGAGAACAATGGAAGGATATTTGAGACAGAAATAATATGTTATATTAGGAGAGAACTATGGAAGGATATTTGAGACAGAAATAATATGTTATATTAGGAGAGAACTGTGGAAGGATATTTGAGACAGAAATAATATCTGTTATATTAGGAGAGAACTATGGAAGGATATTTGAGACAGAAATAATATGTTATATTAGGAGAGAACTGTGGAAGGGTATTTGAGACAGAAATAATATGTTATATTAGGAGAGAACTGTGGAAGGATATTTGAGACAGAAATAATATGTTATATTAGGAGAGAACTGTGGAAGGATATTTGAGACAGAAATAATATGTTATATTAGGAGAGAACTGTGGAAGGATATTTGAGACAGAAATAACATCTGTTATATTAGGAGAGAATAATGGAAGGATATTTGAGACAGAAATAATATCTCGTATATTAGGAGAGAACTGTGGAAGGATATTCGAGACAGAAATAATATCTGTTATATTAGGAGAGAACTGTGGAAGGATATTTGAGACAGAAATAATATGTTATATTAGGAGAGAACTGTGGAAGGATATTTGAGACAGAAATAATATGTTATATTAGGAGAGAACAATGGAAGGATATTTGAGACAGAAATAATATGTTATATTAGGAGAGAACAATGGAAGGATATTTGAGACAGAAATAATATGTTATATTAGGAGAGAACTGTGGAAGGATATTTGAGACAGAAATAATATGTTATATTAGGAGAGAACTGTGGAAGGATATTCGAGACAGAAATAATATCTGTTATATTAGGAGAGAACTGTGGAAGGATATTCGAGACAGAAATAATATCTGTTATATTAGGAGAGAACTGTGGAAGGGTATTTGAGACAGAAATAATATCTGTTATATTAGGAGAGAATAATGGAAGGGTATTTGAGACAGAAATAATCTCTGTTATATTAGGAGAGAACAATGGAAGGGTATTTGAGACAGAAATAATATCTGTTATATTAGGAGAGAATAATGGAAGGGTATTTGAGACAGAAATAATATCTGTTATATTAGGAGAGAACTGTGGAAGGGTATTTGAGACAGAAATAATATCTGTTATATTAGGAGAGAACAATGGAAGGATATTTGAGACAGAAATAATATGTTATATTAGGAGAGAACTGTGGAAGGATATTCGAGACAGAAATAATATCTGTTATATTAGGAGAGAACTGTGGAAGGATATTTGAGACAGAAATAATATCTGTTATATTAGGAGAGAACTGTGGAAGGATATTTGAGACAGAAATAATATCTGTTATATTAGGAGAGAACTGTGGAAGGATATTTGAGACAGAAATAATAGCTGTTATATTAGGAGAGAACAATGGAAGGGTATTTGAGACAGAAATAATATCTCGTATATTAGGAGAGAACTGTGGAAGGATATTCGAGACAGAAATAATATCTGTTATATTAGGAGAGAACTGTGGAAGGGTATTTGAGACAGAAATAATATCTGTTATATTAGGAGAGAATAATGGAAGGGTATTTGAGACAGAAATAATCTCTGTTATATTAGGAGAGAACAATGGAAGGGTATTTGAGACAGAAATAATATCTGTTATATTAGGAGAGAACTGTGGAAGGATATTTGAGACAGAAATAATATCTGTTATATTAGGAGAGAACTGTGGAAGGATATTTGAGACAGAAATAATATCTGTTATATTAGGAGAGAACAATGGAAGGATATTTGAGACAGAAATAATATCTGTTATATTAGGAGAGAACAATGGAAGGATATTTGAGACAGAAATAATATCTGTTATATTAGGAGAGAACTGTGGAAGGGTATTTGAGACAGAAATAATATCTGTTATATTAGGAGAGAACAATGGAAGGGTATTTGAGACAGAAATAATATCTGTTATATTAGGAGAGAACTGTGGAAGGATATTTGAGACAGAAATAATATCTGTTATATTAGGAGAGAACTGTGGAAGGGTATTTGAGACAGAAATAATATCTGTTATATTAGGAGAGAACAATGGAAGGATATTTGAGACAGAAATAATATCTGTTATATTAGGAGAGAACTGTGGAAGGGTATTTGAGACAGAAATAATATCTGTTATATTAGGAGAGAACTGTGGAAGGGTATTTGAGACAGAAATAATATCTGTTATATTAGGAGAGAACTGTGGAAGGATATTTGAGACAGAAATAATATCTGTTATATTAGGAGAGAACTGTGGAAGGATATTTGAGACAGAAATAATATCTGTTATATTAGGAGAGAACTGTGGAAGGATATTTGAGACAGAAATAATATCTGTTATATTAGGAGAGAACAATGGAAGGGTATTTGAGACAGAAATAATATCTGTTATATTAGGAGAGAACTGTGGAAGGGTATTTGAGACAGAAATAATATCTGTTATATTAGGAGAGAATAATGGAAGGGTATTTGAGACAGAAATAATATCTGTTATATTAGGAGAGAACTGTGGAAGGATATTTGAGACAGAAATAATATCTGTTATATTAGGAGAGAACTGTGGAAGGATATTTGAGACAGAAATAATATCTGTTATATTAGGAGAGAACAATGGAAGGGTATTTGAGACAGAAATAATATCTGTTATATTAGGAGAGAACTGTGGAAGGATATTTGAGACAGAAATAATATCTGTTATATTAGGAGAGAACAATGGAAGGGTATTTGAGACAGAAATAATATCTGTTATATTAGGAGAGAACAATGGAAGGGTATTTGAGACAGAAATAATATCTGTTATATTAGGAGAGAACTGTGGAAGGATATTTGAGACAGAAATAATATCTGTTATATTAGGAGAGAACTGTGGAAGGGTATTTGAGACAGAAATAATATCTGTTATATTAGGAGAGAACTGTGGAAGGATATTTGAGACAGAAATAATATCTGTTATATTAGGAGAGAACAATGGAAGGATATTTGAGACAGAAATAATATCTGTTATGTTAGGAGAGAACTGTGGAAGGGTATTTGAGACAGAAATAATATCTGTTATATTAGGAGAGAACTGTGGAAGGATATTTGAGACAGAAATAATATCTGTTATATTAGGAGAGAACAATGGAAGGATATTTGAGACAGAAATAATATCTGTTATGTTAGGAGAGAACTGTGGAAGGGTATTTGAGACAGAAATAATATCTGTTATGTTAGGAGAGAACTGTGGAAGGGTATTTGAGACAGAAATAATATCTGTTATATTAGGAGAGAACTGTGGAAGGATATTTGAGACAGAAATAATATCTGTTATGTTAGGAGAGAACTGTGGAAGGGTATTTGAGACAGAAATAATATCTGTTATATTAGGAGAGAATAATGGAAGGGTATTTGAGACAGAAATAATATCTGTTATATTAGGAGAGAACTGTGGAAGGGTATTTGAGACAGAAATAATATCTGTTATATTAGGAGAGAATAATGGAAGGGTATTTGAGACAGAAATAATATCTGTTATATTAGGAGAGAACAATGGAAGGATATTTGAGACAGAAATAATATCTGTTATATTAGGAGAGAATAATGGAAGGGTATTTGAGACAGAAATAATATCTGTTATATTAGGAGAGAACAATGGAAGGATATTTGAGACAGAAATAATATCTGTTATATTAGGAGAGAATAATGGAAGGGTATTTGAGACAGAAATAATATCTGTTATATTAGGAGAGAATAATGGAAGGATATTTGAGACAGAAATAATATCTGTTATATTAGGAGAGAATAATGGAAGGGTATTTGAGACAGAAATAATATCTGTTATATTAGGAGAGAACAATGGAAGGATATTTGAGACAGAAATAATATCTGTTATATTAGGAGAGAATAATGGAAGGGTATTTGAGACAGAAATAATATCTGTTATATTAGGAGAGAACTGTAGAAGGATATTTGAGACAGAAATAATATCTGTTATATTAGGAGAGAACTGTGGAAGGGTATTTGAGACAGAAATAATATCTGTTATATTAGCAGAGAACTGTGGAAGGATATTTGAGACAGAAATAATATCTGTTATATTAGGAGAGAATAATGGAAGGATATTTGAGACAGAAATAATATCTGTTATATTAGGAGAGAACTGTGGAAGGATATTTGAGACAGAAATAATATCTGTTATATTAGGAGAGAACTGTGGAAGGATATTTGAGACAGAAATAATATCTCTTATATTAGGAGAGAACAGTGGAAGGATATTTGAGACAGAAATAATATCTGTTATATTAGGAGAGAATAATGGAAGGATATTTGAGACAGAAATAATATCTGTTATATTAGCAGAGAACTGTGGAAGGGTATTTGAGACAGAAATAATATCTGTTATATTAGGAGATAACAATGCAAGGATATTTGAGACAGAAATAATATCTGTTATATTAGGAGAGAACAATGGAAGGATATTTGAGACAGAAATAATATCTGTTATATTAGGAGGGAACTGTGGAAGGATATTTGAGACAGAAATAATATCTATTATATTAGCAGAGAACTGTGGAAGGATATTTGAGACAGAAATAATAGCTGTTACATTAGGAGAGAACTGTGGAAGGATATTTGAGACAGAAATAACATCTGTTATATTAGGAGAGAACTGTGGAAGGATATTTGAGACAGAAATAATATCTGTTATATTAAGAGAGAATAATGGAAGGGTATTTGAGACAGAAATAATATCTGTTATATTAGGAGCGAACTGTGGAAGGGTATTTGAGACAGAAATAATATCTGTTATATTAGGAGAGAACTGTGGAAGGATATTTGAGACAGAAATAATATCTGTTATATTAGGAGAGAACAATGGAAGGGTATTTGAGACAGAAATAATATCTGTTATATTAGGAGAGAACAATGGAAGGATATTTGAGACAGAAATAATATCTGTTATATTAGGAGAGAACTGTGGAAGGGTATTTGAGACAGAAATAATAGCTGTTATATTAGGAGAGAACTGTGGAAGGATATTTGAGACAGAAATAATATCTGTTATATTAGGAGAGAACAATGGAAGGGTATTTGAGACAGAAATAATATCTGTTATATTAGGAGAGAATAATGGAAGGGTATTTGAGACAGAAATAATATCTGTTATATTAGGAGCGAACTGTGGAAGGGTATTTGAGACAGAAATAATATCTCTTATATTAGGAGAGAACTGTGGAAGGGTATTTGAGACAGAAATAATATCTGTTATATTAGGAGAGAACTGTGGAAGGGTATTTGAGACAGAAATAATATCTGTTATATTAAGAGAGAACTGTGGAAGGGTATTTGAGACAGAAATAATATCTGTTATATTAGGAGAGAACTGTGGAAGGGTATTTGAGACAGAAATAATATCTGTTATATTAGGAGAGAACTGTGGAAGGGTATTTGAGACAGAAATAATATCTGTTATATTAGGAGAGAACTGTGGAAGGGTATTTGAGACAGAAATAATATCTGTTATATTAGGAGAGAACTGTGGAAGGGTATTTGAGACAGAAATAATATCTGTTATATTAGGAGAGAACTGTGGAAGGGTATTTGAGACAGAAATAATATCTGTTATATTAAGAGAGAACTGTGGAAGGGTATTTGAGACAAAAATAATATCTGTTATATTAGGAGAGAACTGTGGAAGGATATTTGAGACAGAAATAATATCTCTTATATTAGGAGAGAACTGTGGAAGGGTATTTGAGACAGAAATAATATCTGTTATATTAGGAGAGAACTGTGGAAGGGTATTTGAGACAGAAATAATATCTGTTATATTAAGAGAGAACTGTGGAAGGGTATTTGAGACAGAAATAATATCTGTTATATTAAGAGAGAACTGTGGAAGGGTATTTGAGACAGAAATAATATCTGTTATATTAAGAGAGAACTGTGGAAGGGTATTTGAGACAGAAATAATATCTGTTATATTAAGAGAGAACTGTGGAAGGGTATTTGAGACAGAAATAATATCTGTTATATTAGGAGAGAATAATGGAAGGGTATTTGAGACAGAAATAATATCTGTTATATTAGGAGCGAACTGTGGAAGGGTATTTGAGACAGAAATAATATCTGTTATATTAGGAGAGAATAATGGAAGGGTATTTGAGACAGAAATAATATCTGTTATATTAGGAGAGAACAATGGAAGGATATTTGAGACAGAAATAATATCTGTTATATTAGGAGCGAACTGTGGAAGGGTATTTGAGACAGAAATAATATCTGTTATATTAGGAGAGAATAATGGAAGGGTATTTGAGACAGAAATAATATCTGTTATATTAGGAGAGAACAATGGAAGGATATTTGAGACAGAAATAATATCTGTTATATTAGGAGAGAACAATGGAAGGGTATTTGAGACAGAAATAATATCTGTTATATTAGGAGAGAACAATGGAAGGGTATTTGAGACAGAAATAATATCTGTTATATTAGGAGCGAACTGTGGAAGGGTATTTGAGACAGAAATAATATCTGTTATATTAGGAGAGAATAATGGAAGGGTATTTGAGACAGAAATAATATCTGTTATATTAGGAGAGAACAATGGAAGGATATTTGAGACAGAAATAATATCTGTTATATTAGGAGCGAACTGTGGAAGGGTATTTGAGACAGAAATAATATCTGTTATATTAGGAGAGAATAATGGAAGGGTATTTGAGACAGAAATAATATCTGTTATATTAGGAGAGAACAATGGAAGGATATTTGAGACAGAAATAATATCTGTTATATTAGGAGAGAACAATGGAAGGGTATTTGAGACAGAAATAATATCTGTTATATTAGGAGAGAACAATGGAAGGATATTTGAGACAGAAATAATATCTGTTATATTAGGAGAGAACAATGGAAGGATATTTGAGACAGAAATAATATCTGTTATATTAGGAGAGAACTGTGGAAGGATATTTGAGACAGAAATAATATCTGTTATATTAGGAGAGAACTGTGGAAGGATATTTGAGACAGAAATAATATCTGTTATATTAGCAGAGAACTGTGGAAGGATATTTGAGACAGAAATAATATCTGTTATATTAGAACCCGTGGAAGGATATTCTCCATTGTACACGCCATGAAGATCCACCATACGAAAAAAGTCTTTGCAAGGACATTGTCAAATGAAGAGCAGCGCATTGCTCCAGCATATAAGACATTGGAAAAGCAAGGTCAGGAGTTAAACCACAGTGCAAAACGACATCCATGCTGTTAATCAATTCGTGCAGGCTCTTGACACCAGGTACAGTAAGCTTAACTTGGCAACTGCAAGTGCCAAAGAGGTGTGGGAGATGCTAGATAGGAATGTGTTCATAGGAGCAGCCTGGATCACAAACTAGCTACTTACTACTTAGGAAACAGTTGACCTAATATTTAAAATTTTACAACCATCTTGATAGAAGGGAAAGCAAACAAAATACTCCCTTAAATTAAACTCTATATACATTACTAATTATGAATATTTGTCTAAAGTTCCAAGATTGAAATTAATAGTTTAATTACAATATGATTACAGGAAATTGCAGGAAATATGGAGAAATTCTAAAATAAATTAGAATCACGAAAAAAAAAAGATTAGTTTGTTTCATTCATTTAGTACCAGAGTGCCTGAAATGGCGCTTGGTTTTGTAAAATAAAACTATCTTAGATAAAATTTTTATTTCAACATAATTTTATGTAAGAACCTGTGTTAAATTATGCTCCAAACACCAGTTTAATGATATTACTAAAACACTCCAAATTCTTGATTATTTCCAAAAAAATCATAGGCAGCGTCATTAGTTAGAATCATCATCTTCATCACTGTTCATCACCTATACTTATTTTTCTTGCTTGCATGGGTTTGATGGGTTCTCATGTTATGAGGCTAAACAGGACAGGTGACCACATCATGTACCTCTGTTTTTCGCTTGGTAATCTTCCTAACACCAATTATATTACATGTGCTGGGTGCTTTTTTGTCATGGCACCAGTACGACCACATTACAGGGTGGACTGGGAGCTTTTTTGTTATGACATCAACATGGCCACCTTGCAGAGTGGACTGGGTGCTTTTTTTGTTATGGCACCAGCATGACCACCTTACAAGGTGGACTGGGTGTTTTTTTTGTTATGGCACCAGTATGACCATCTTGCAGTGTGGTTGGGTGCTTTTTGTTGTGGTAACAAAAACATCAAGTTACTTTATCATGGTAAATTATAAATGGTAAAATATTAAAAGCAGCCAGATTATATATCTTCAAGGTTGAGATATTGTGATAAATATGGAGATTTGTGTTTTTGTTTCTGAAACATGTCACATGTTTTTAATAAAAAAAACAGTATGTGTTTATAAACAGTATAGAAAATGTGAATGTAGAAGAGTACCACACCCTGAATATATGCATCAGATACATAATTGCTCAGTTCCTGTGATGTCATATTCTACCATGTAGGGACAATAGAACAAATTTAATTCTGTGTTGCAAAAAACAAAAAGGGAAAAATAGTGGTCATTCCATGAGAATATCTTGGTCAGCCTTTTCCAGCAGACCCTCATATCTATGTCAACTGCCTGGTTGCCCAGAAATATAATAGAGACTGATTGAAATACTTTCCTATACAAAATAGATTCCATGTCTATTATTCTGAAACAATTAGTTTTATTATATGAATGAAAGTTAATACATCTTTAATAAGCAACAAAAGCATTAATATTGTGTTTAGCTTTGTAAAGCAGCTATTTACTAAATATGACAGAATAAATGAGGTTAATCTTCCATAAATATCTCTATCACTATGTGTTTGTTATGTTCAAATTGCAGGGTCTCTAAATTAGTGTTTCACTCAGGCTTGGTTTCTTGAATCTGTGAGCAACAGTCATTGCAGAAATACAGTAGACATTTTTGGACTCCAACTGTTGTCATGACACCTCAGGGTTTAGAAGTCCTTATAGGAGTCCTGCTGCTGTGATGCCACCTCAGCTCTGGTCCCTTCCAACTCCACAGGTCATGACAACTCGGTGCCAGCCACTTTCCTAGACATGTTGCTCTCAACAATATTGTTAAACATGGTTTCAATGCAGTTAGTTTCCAATCACTGCAGGAACTTCTGGGGTTAGACTGAGGGGGTCACTGCAGGAACTTCTGGGGTTAGACTGAGGGGGTCACTGTAGGAGCTTCTGGGGTTAGACTGAGGGGGTCACTGTAGGAACTTCTGGGGTTAGACTGAGGGGGTCACTGCAGGAGCTTCTGGGGTTAGACTGAAAAAAACAGTAAAAACCCCAGATGACATTACAATCTTCCTGTTCTGAGGCAGAAAATTAGACATGTTGGAAGTCTTTTAAATGGGATCATCATCATCATCATTTCATTTTACGTCCGCTTTTTCCCTGCTTGCAAGGGTGGGATGGAAACTGATTTTGGCTTTATTTCTACAGCTGGATGCCCTTCCTAACACCAACCTCCTTTACAGTGAGTGCTGGGTGCTTTTTTGCCGTGGCACCTCCACGACCACTTTGCAGTGGGATGATAGGGATCCCAGTCCCTATCATCTCATTTCTACAGCTGAGTAAACTGGAGCAATGTGAAATAAAGTGTCTTGCTCAAGGAAACAACACATCACCCAGTCTGAGAATTGAACTCACAACGTTTCAATTGCAAGGCCAATGCTCTAACCACTAAGCCATGTGCCTCCATTGGGATGTTTTCACCAATTCCTCAGATATAGAAAGTAATTTTAAATGAATTATTTCATCCTCATCAGGTTTCATCTATTCTCAGCAGCTTAGATATCATGGATCATTCTAATGCTATGGATGTAGACATGGTGTAGTTCCAATCCTTTCCATGGTGATCACATAAGGAGGGAAGGTGAATCAGGGAACCCTTCAGACCACATATTGTCTAAAGGATTCATGGTGAGGGTGAAATGCTATTTAACTTATAACCTTCACCTTTGGTTGTAACCCAAGAAGGATAAATACCCCCAGAGAAAGGTAAACACCCCAGAGAAAGGTGAACACCCCCAGAGAAAGTTAAACACCCCAGAGAAAGGTAAACACCCTCAGAGAAAGGTGAACACCCCCAGAGAAAGTTAAACACCCCCAGAGAAAGTTAAATATCCCAGAGAAAGGTAAATATCCCAGAGGAAGGTAAACACCAGAGGAGGGTAAACACCCAGAGAAAGGTAAACACCCCCAGAGAAAGGTAAATATCCCAGAGAAAGGTAAACACCCTAGAGAAAGGTAAATATCCCAGAGAAAGGTAAACATCCCAGAGAAAGGTAAATATCCCAGAGGAAGGTAAACACCAGAGGAGGGTAAACACCCAGAGAAAGGTAAACACCCCCAGAGAAAGGTAAATATCCCAGAGAAAGGTAAACACCCTAGAGAAAGGTAAATATCCCAAAGAAAGGTAAACACTCCAGAGAAAGGTAAACACCTCCAGAGAAAGGTAAACATCCCAGAGAAAGGTAAATACCCTCAGAGAAAGGTAAACATCCAAGAGAAAGGTAAACACCCCAGAGAAAGGTAAATATCCCAGAGAAAGGTGAACATCCACGAGAAAGGTAAATATCAGAGAGGATGTAAAAATATAGAAAAATTAAAAAGGAAGGAATGCAAACAACTACAACAACTATAATAACAATTTCTTATTTTGGCACATAACTAAGAAATTTGGAGATGGGTGTCATCATCATCCTCATCATGGGTGTAGTCAATTTAATTAACTCCAACAAATTCAAAGAAACCAGATTGACAGAAAACTGTGAGCAAAATGAAAACAAAAAAGAACCAACATAAATTGTGAAAAACAAGAAATTGGAAACTGACTCCAGAATGTCAGCAAGATAAACCCTTATATGGTCAATACCTGAGAAGGCTCAATAGAGAGGAAGTAGACAAGACACAAAACTTGCTATGAAGTCAAGACTGGATGATTTCTAATTGCAGCACAAGACCAAATCCTCTCCCACTCTCCAGAAAAAACCAGAAGTACATAGTAACTGCAGAATATGTGGAGATGGGAAAGAAACACCCCATCATCTCTGGCTGCCCAGTCTTGTCCAAAAAAGAATATATCCACAGACATGATTGAACAGGGAGTACATACACTGGAAGTTATGCCAACACTACAAAATACTAACAGGGAGTACATACACTGGAAGTTATGCCAACACTACAAAATATTAACAGGGAGTACATACACTGGAAGTTATGCCAACACTACAAAATACTAACAGGGAGTACATACACTGGAAGTTATGCCAACACTACAAAATATTAACAGGGAGTACGTACACTGGAGGTTATGCCAATACTACAAAATACTAACATACATACACTGGAAGTTATACCAACACTACAAAATACTAACATACACACACTGGAAGTTATGCCAACACTACAAAATACTAACAGGGAATACATACACTGGAAGTTATACAAACACTACAAAACACTAACAGGGAATACATACACTGGAAGTTATACCAACACTACAAAATACTAACATACAGACACTGGAAGTTATACCAACACTACAAAATACTAACATACAGACACTGGAAGTTATGCCAACACTACAAAATACTAACATACAGACACTGGAAGTTATGCTAACACTACAAAACACTAACAGAGAATACATACACTGGAAGTTATACCAACACTACAAAATACTAACATACATACACTGAAAGTTATGCCAACACTACAAAACACTAACAGGGAATACATACACTGAAAGTTATACCAACACTACAAAATACTAACAGGGAATACATACACTGGAAGTTATACCAACACTACAAAATACTAACAGGGAGTACATACACTGGAAGTTATACCAACACAACAAAATACTAACATACATACACTGGAAGTTATGCCAACACTACAAAATACTAACATACATACACTGGAAGTTATGCCAACACTACAAAATACTAACATACATACACTGGAAGTTATGCCAACAATACAAAACACTAACAGGGAGTACATACACTGGAAGTTATGCCAACACTACAAAATACTAACATACATACACTGGAAGTTATGCCAACACTACAAAATACTAACATACATACACTGGAAGTTATGCCAACACTACAAAATACTAACATACAGACACTGGAAGTTATGCCAACACTACAAAATACTAACAGGGAGTACATACACTGGAAGTTATGCCAACACTACAAAATACTAACATACATACACTGGAAGTTATACCAACACTACAAAATACTAACATACATACACTGGAAGTTATGCCAACACTACAAAATACTAACAGGGAGTACATACACTGGAAGTTATGCCAACACTACAAAATACTAACAGGGAATACATACACTGAAAGTTATGCCAACACTACAAAGTACTAACATACATACACTGGAAGTTATGCCAACACTACAAAATACTAACAGGGAGTACATACACTGGAAGTTATGCCAACACTACAAAACACAAACATACATACACTGGAAGTTATGCCAACACTACAAAATACTAACATACACACACTGGAAGTTATGCCAACACTACAAAATACTAACAGGGAGTACATACACTGGAAGTTATGCCAACACTACAAAATACTAACATACATACACTGGAAGTTATGCCAACACTACAAAATACTAACAGGGAGTACATACACTGGAAGTTATGCCAACACTACAAAATACTAACAGGGAGTACATACACTGGAAGTTATGCCAACACTACAAAATACTAACATACATACACTGGAAGTTATGCCAACACTACAAAATACTAACATACATACACTGGAAGTTATGCCAACACTACAAAATACTAACATACATACACTGGAAGTTATGCCAACACTACAAAATACTAACAGGGAGTACATACACTGGAAGTTATGCCAACACTACAAAATACTAACAGGGAGTACATACACTGGAAGTTATGCCAACACTACAAAATACTAACATACATACACTGGAAGTTATGCCAACACTACAAAATACTAACATACATACACTGGAAGTTATGCCAACACTACAAAATACTAACAGGGAGTACATACACTGGAAGTTATGCCAACACTACAAAATACTAACATACATACACTGGAAGTTATGCCAACACTACAAAATACTAACATACAGACACTGGAAGTTATGCCAACACTCCAAAATACTAACATAGATACACTGGAAGTTATGCCAACACTACAAAATACTAACATACATACACTGGAAGTTATACCAACACTACAAAATACTAACATACACACACTGGAAGTTATGCCAACACTACAAAATACTAACAGGGAATACATACACTGGAAGTTATACCAACACTACAAAACACTAACAGGGAATACATACACTGGAAGTTATACCAACACTACAAAATACTAACATACAGACACTGGAAGTTATACCAACACTACAAAATACTAACATACAGACACTGGAAGTTATGCCAACACTACAAAATACTAACATATAGACACTGGAAGTTATGCTAACACTACAAAACACTAACAGAGAATACATACACTGGAAGTTATACCAACACTACAAAATACTAACATACATACACTGAAAGTTATGCCAACACTACAAAATACTAACATACATACACTGGAAGTTATGCCAACACTACAAAACACTAACAGGGAATACATACACTGAAAGTTATACCAACACTACAAAATACTAACAGGGAATACATACACTGGAAGTTATACCAACACTACAAAATACTAACAGGGAGTACATACACTGGAAGTTATACCAACACTACAAAATACTAACATACATACACTGGAAGTTATGCCAACACTACAAAATACTAACATACATACACTGGAAGTTATGCCAACACTACAAAATTCTAACATACATACACTGGAAGTTATGCCAACACTACAAAACACTAACAGGGAGTACATACACTGGAAGTTATGCCAACACTACAAAATACTAACATACATACACTGGAAGTTATGCCAACACTACAAAATACTAACATACATACACTGGAAGTTATGCCAACACTACAAAATACTAACATACAGATACTGGAAGTTATGCCAACACTACAAAATACTAACAGGGAGTACATACACTGGAAGTTATGCCAACACTACAAAATACTAACATACATACACTGGAAGTTATACCAACACTACAAAATACTAACATACATACACTGGAAGTTATGCCAACACTACAAAATACTAACAGGGAGTACATACACTGGAAGTTATGCCAACACTACAAAATACTAACAGGGAATACATACACTGAAAGTTATGCCAACACTACAAAATACTAACATACATACACTGGAAGTTATGCCAACACTACAAAACACAAACATACATACACTGGAAGTTATGCCAACACTACAAAATACTAACATACACACACTGGAAGTTATGCCAACACTACAAAATACTAACAGGGAGTACATACACTGGAAGTTATGCCAACACTACAAAATACTAACATACATACACTGGAAGTTATGCCAACACTACAAAATACTAACATACATACACTGGAAGTTATGCCAACACTACAAAACACTAACAGGGAGTACATACACTGGAAGTTATGCCAACACTACAAAATACTAACAGGGAGTACATACACTGGAAGTTATGCCAACACTACAAAATACTAACATACACACACTGGAAGTTATGCCAACACTACAAAATACTAACAGGGAGTACATACACTGGAAGTTATGCCAACACTACAAAATACTAACATACATACACTGGAAGTTATGCCAACACTACAAAATACTAACAGGGAGTACATACACTGGAAGTTATGCCAACACTACAAAATACTAACATACATACACTGGAAGTTATGCCAACACTACAAAATACTAACATACATACACTGGAAGTTATGCCAACACTACAAAACACTAACAGGGAGTACATACACTGGAAGTTATGCCAACACTACAAAATACTAACATACATACACTGGAAGTTATGCCAACACTACAAAATACTAACATACATACACTGGAAGTTATGCCAACACTACAAAATACTAACATACAGACACTGGAAGTTATGCCAACACTACAAAATACTAACATACATACACTGGAAGTTATACCAACACTACAAAATACTAACATACAGACACTGGAAGTTATGCCAACACTACAAAATACTAACAGGGAGTACATACACTGGAAGTTATGCCAACACTACAAAATAATAACATACATACACTGGAAGTTATGCCAACACTACAAAATACTAACATACATACACTGGAAGTTATGCCAACACTACAAAATACTAACAGGGAGTACATACACTGGAAGTTATGCCAACACTACAAAATACTAACAGGGAATACATACACTGAAAGTTATGCCAACACTACAAAATACTAACAGGGAATACATACACTGGAAGTTATGCCAACACTACAAAATACTAACATACATACACTGGAAGTTATGCCAACACTACAAAATACTAACAGGGAATACATACACTGGAAGTTATGCCAACACTACAAAATACTAACAGGGAATACATACACTGGAAGTTATGCCAACACTACAAAATACTAACAGGGAATACATACACTGGAAGTTATGCCAACACTACAAAATACTAACAGGGAATACATACACTGGAAGTTATGCCAACACTACAAAATACTAACAGGGAATACATACACTGGAAGTTATACCAACACTACAAAATACTAACAGGGAATACATACACTGGAAGTTATGCCAACACTACAAAATACTAACAGGGAATACATACACTGGAAGTTATGCCAACACTACAAAATACTAACAGGGAATACATACACTGGAAGTTATGCCAACACTACAAAATACTAACAGGGAATACATACACTGGAAGTTATACCAACACTACAAAATACTAACAGGGAATACATACACTGGAAGTTATGCCAACACTACAAAATACTAACAGCAAATACATACACTGGAAGTTATGCCAACACTACAAAATACTAACAGGGAATACATACACTGGAAGTTATACCAACGCTACAAAATACTAACAGGGAATACATACACTGGAAGTTATGCCAACGCTACAAAATACTAACAGGGAATACATACACTGGAAGTTATGCCAACACTACAAAATACTAACAGGGAATACATACACTGGAAGTTATGCCAACACTACAAAATACTAACAGGGAATACATACACTGGAAGTTATACCAACACTACAAAATACTAAAAGGGAATACATACACTGGAAGTTATGCCAACACTACAAAATACTAACAGCAAATACATACACTGGAAGTTATGCCAGCACTACAAAATACTAACAGGGAATACATACACTGGAAGTTATACCAACACTACAAAATACTAACAGGGAATACATACACTGGAAGTTATACCAACACTACAAAATACTAACAGCGAATACATACACTGGAAGTTATGCCAACACTACAAAATACTAACAGGGAATACATACACTGGAAGTTATGCCAACACTACAAAATACTAACAGGGAATACATACACTGGAAGTTATGCCAACACTACAAAATACTAACAGGGAATATATACACTGGAAGTTATGCCAACACTACAAAATACTAACAGCGAATACATACACTGGAAGTTATGCCAACACTACAAAATACTAACAGGGAATACATACACTGGAAGTTATGCCAACACTAGAAAATACTAACAGGGAATACATACACTGGAAGTTATGCCAACACTACAAAATACTAACAGGGAATACATACACTGGAAGTTATACCAACACTACAAAATACTAACAGCGAATACATACACTGGAAGTTATACCAACACTACAAAATACTAACAGCGAATACATACACTGGAAGTTATGCCAACACTACAAAATACTAACAGGGAATACATACACTGGAAGATATGCCAACACTACAAAATACTAACAGGGAATACATACACTGGAAGTTATGCCAACACTACAAAATACTAACAGGGAATACATACACTGGAAGTTATACCAACACTACAAAATACTAACAGGGAATACATACACTGGAAGTTATACCAACACTACAAAATACTAACAGGGAGTACATACACTGGAAGTTATACCAACACTACAAAATACTAACAGGGAATACATACACTGGAAGTTATGCCAACACTACAAAATACTAACAGGGAATACATACACTGGAAGTTATACCAACACTACAAAATACTAACAGGGAGTACATACACTGGAAGTTATACCAACACTACAAAATACTAACAGGGAGTACATACACTGGAAGTTATACCAACACTACAAAATACTAACAGGGAATACATACACTGGAAGTTATGCCAACACTACAAAATACTAACAGGGAATACATACACTGAAAGTTATACCAACACTACAAAATACTAACAGGGAGTACATACACTGGAAGTTATACCAACACTACAAAATACTAACAGGGAGTACATACACTGGAAGTTATACCAACACTACAAAATACTAACAGGGAATACATACACTGGAAGTTATGCCAACACTACAAAATACTAACAGGGAGTACATACACTGGAAGTTATACCAACACTACAAAATACTAACAGGGAGTACATACACTGGAAGTTATACCAACACTACAAAATACTAACAGGGAGTACATACACTGGAAGTTATACCAACACTACAAAATACTAACAGGGAGTACATACACTGGAAGTTATACCAACACTACAAAATACTAACAGGGAATACATACACTGGAAGTTATGCCAACACTACAAAATACTAACAGGGAGTACATACACTGGAAGTTATACCAACACTACAAAATACTAACAGGGAGTACATACACTGGAAGTTATACCAACACTACAAAATACTAACAGCGAATACATACACTGGAAGTTATGCCAACACTACAAAATACTAACAGGGAGTACATACACTGGAAGTTATACCAACACTACAAAATACTAACAGGGAGTACATACACTGGAAGTTATACCAACACTACAAAATACTAAAAGGGAGTACATACACTGGAAGTTATACCAACACTACAAAATACTAACAGGGAGTACATACACTGGAAGTTATACCAACACTACAAAATACTAACAGGGAGTACATACACTGGAAGTTATACCAACACTACAAAATACTAACAGCGAATACATACACTGGAAGTTATGCCAACACTACAAAATACTAACAGAAAAAAGATGGTGGAGACACACACCAGAAATGTGACCAAAGTAATCTAGTGGAAACTGTGTGAGAAGTGGAGATTTTATGAAGCAGACAATTGGTGTGACTCTGAGTTATGCACTCTATTGAGTAATGTTACTCCAAAGACCCTTCAGAGGAACCCCATTTCAGCTGCTTGTATTCGTAATCATATTCTTTCAGTCATTACCTAAGATTCATGACTTTGGCAGGATGAAAAACAAAATTGACCCCAGCAGGATTTGAACTCAGAAGCCATAATGAAATACTAGCAAAGCCTCTTCCCAACACTCTAACTCTTACAAAACATGTCATACTTAATAGCTCAACTAACATGTAGAGATGTACATGTACAATATATGACAGTATCATATCTTACTACAATATATACTTGAATATAAGCTGACCCTATCATATATTACTACAATATATACCATATATATTTGAATATAAGCTGACCCCTATCATATATTATTACAATATATACCATATATACTTGAATGTAAGATGACCCCTATTTTATGTCTAAAAAAATTGACAAAATTCCAAACCCTGTGTATAAGCCAAGACAGTTAATTAACACAATGTTTAGATGGTGCTGTTTTTAAATTCTCATGTCTGGAGAAATATATTGATGTAGTTTTAATATTTTGATATTTAAAATGTTTTAAGCGTTGTTTAGAATATAGTTTGTTTCACAACTCCATTATGTAATGATTTTTTCATTTTCATCTTAGCTGGAGAAAGAATATGATATTCAAACTAAGAACCTGAGTCCCAAACCTGATTCATTGTGGTAGAAGATTTGTTATTACCTTATTATCACATTAATAAAACAATATGTTGTTGATTAAATCTCTAAATGTCTGAGATTCACCATCATTTAGTGCCTGTTAGTATGGGTTGGATTGGTTGTCACAGACCAAGTCAGTACATAATAGGAGCTATTGTCCTCCCAGACTGTCTGGGGGCCACATTTTGCTTACATAAGTTCTGGTTTTGGCATGACTTCTACAGGTTGGATGTCCTTCCTATTACCAACTACTTTACAGAGTGTACTGAGTGCAAATTATTATAGAATAACCCTTTCCTTGTACTCTTTAATATTTCAATAGTTGATATTTAAGACGAGTTCTTTAACAACACATCTGTTAGTGACCATAGTTTACAGCTTAGTTAAGATGTTAACATATATATATTGGAATAGTTCCCTGCCATCTTTTTCCATTAATGAATAAAGCTGAAAACTTTTAGATAAAGATGGTATGACATTTATGATATAAATATATTTTCTGAAGTCATTAGTAAGATAAAAAGCTACTATTAGTAGAAAGAGCTACTATTAGTAGCAAGAAATCTAGGTCACATCAGATCACTACTCAGTATATAGTGTGTTTGTCTTTTGATTTATTTCCAATAAAAAGCTAAATTAATTTTATGTCTGTGGAGGAGGAGAAAGGGTTCTGGATATAATATCTTCCAAATGCAGCAGAGAAGTATCATTTATTCCCAGTATCAGTAACAATCAATACAGATGTCTCTAGAAGTAATTCTCATTCATCTTTTTGCTATAATTAACTCTAAATAGAATGGATAATAAAAACACTGAGCTGAGCTGAGATTTTCACTTGAAAACCATTGATTTATTATTTGTCCTTATACAACTTTGCAATAATTAACTTTACTCTCAGGTCCCAAATAATAGAAGGGGATTGGAATAAGTGTGTGTGTGTGGGGGGATCAGTAATTTGTCTAGGTTGTCTCTGTTGATTTATTTAAAAAACCCAGAATTAGTTGTTTAGTTTACATATTGAGACCCTAACCCATCCTATTTATTTTATAACGTGGCATTTCTAGTAATGTACTTTTTTTGTCATGTATGTTTTTTAATGTCTAAAGAAAATTGCCACAGGAATGCTACTACTTAAAATAAAACTTCGCCAGAGATAGATTAACAAAATTGAATAAGTGGGGGTGAGGGGTGGAATAAGAGCAAGGGTGAGTGGGTGGGGGAATCTGAGAAATGTATAATTTGTCTTTATATAACTTGTGTTTAAAAAAAACAAAAACAGGGAGGTAGATGTAAAGGCCAAACTTGTTATCTTCTATTCAGTATTTGTAGCAACCCTTAGTCATGAAATTTGGGTAATGACCGAAAGAATATGATTGTGGATACAAGTGGCCAAAATGGATTCCTCCAATGTCCTTCTATTGCTGATACCATCTACCGGTTGCAACTCCTGGCAGAAAGAGCAATATGAAGTAAAGTGTCTTGTTGAAGAACATAACGTATCGCCCAGTCTGGGAATCAAACCCATAACCTCCTGAGTGCACATCCAATTTTCTAACCACTAAGCCACATGTGTGTGTGTGTATATATATATATATATATATATATATATATACAAGGAATGGGGGGACACACATGTGCAGTGGTATTGAAGTAATAATGTTTAGAATGACTATTGGGAGGCGGGAGTTGTGTGAAGATATGACAATCCCCTAGTATTGGTGATCTATATGATAAACGCACCCAGTACACTCTGTAAAGTGGTTGGTGATAGGAAGGGCATCCAACCATAGAAATCTTGCCAAACAAAAGAGTCGCAAGGAATTTCAGTTGAGTCAAAGACATGACAACCTCCCCCTGTGCAGCATCGACTGTATATAAAGCGAGACACATATCCCTGGCCTGCGTGATCAGTAGCCACCACTTCAGTACTGACCTGGTCTATGTAGACCCATCCAACCCATGCTAGCATGGAAAGTGAACGTTAAGACCACAATGATGATGATGATACGCACACATATCATTGTTTTTCAACCTCCTTCCAATGAGTTATGTGTGTGTGTGTGTACTATCAACTAGCTATTTACTATTGCCATGACAACCATTAAATATTTACTGTCATTTCTTAATATCAGAGTAAATGGTTTCATGAATGACCCATTCATGTCATCACTGTAAACACCTAAACAAACTAATCAATATCCCAGTAGTTCAGAGATTAATTACTAAAGATTTCTCTATACTTATGTCAATATAAAGGAGTTGGATTACAATGTTAACCCCCTTACCATATTTCTAATGAAACACACTGCTCATAATTTACTTATTATTAAGTTGCCATTTAGAGCATAACAAAGCCCTTATATAAAATTATGATGAAAGGTCTTTAAATAAATATAAACATGTTAACCCTCTCCTTACCAAATTTCATATTATTAAGCTGGTGTTTGGAGCATAACATAACAAAGGTTCTTTCATAAAGTTATGATGGAAGGTTTTTAGATAAATATAATTAACCTTTTCATTACCATATTTCTAATGAAACAGACTGCCTATAATTTTCAATTAATTTTGAAAATCCCAAAGAATTTTAGAGATATTTAGTAATAATATAACTAACCTTTTCAACATTAAGCTGGTGTTTGGAGCGTAACTTAAGAAAGGGCAAGTTGGTTTCAAAAGGGTTCAGGTAAGAGAAAGGGGCATCACTAGAACACAAGACTTTTTATACAAGAAGTCGACATCTACTCAACACCATCATCATCTTCATTTTATGTCCATTTTCTTGCTGGCATGGGTTGGACAGATTATCATAGCTTGAGGTAGGTGGTCATCACCTGCTTATATGAACTATTTTCCATATGGTTTCTACAGTTGGAAGCCCTTCACAGTGCCAACCACTTTACAGAGTGTACTGGATGCATTTTATTGCAGTACTTGCTCTCCAGAGCTCAATCATGTCCTCAGCAGGGCTAAAGGGGTCATCTCAAACCCTATTTCTGTTCACAGCTCTAAATATATTTTTTGTCGGTTAGTAAAAAATGTGGAGGAGGTGCATGGCCTTGTAGTTAGGATGTTGGGCTTATGATTGTTATGTCGTGGGTTTGAATCCTGGGTTGTGTTCTTCAGCAAAACATTTCATTTCACTTTGCTCCAATATAATCAGCTGAGTACCAGCAATAGCTGGGGGGTTAACCCAGCAATCAACTGGTGTTGTGTCCAGGGAGGTGTCTTGTACTCTCAGTCGCTTCATGCCGTGAAACCGGGATAAGAACCAGCTTGAGAGAGACTTTAGACAATAAAAAACACTCAATATCTAAGATATATTGAAGGGAGAGTTGTGGCCTTTATGCAATTCCCAAGGGCAACTATGTAAAAAATCACTTTTAATTGGAAGGAAATTGGTTAAAAAATATTATTAGAGGAATCTTATAAAGGAATCTAAACCCAAAATATTTGAAATTTTATGTTAAGAAAATATTGTGATAAATTGGTAACAATGTTTATACAGAACACTTCTAACCCCATGTAGAAATATTTAATATATTTACAGAGGTTTATTGTGAAAATATTCCAAAAAAGATAACATATGGTATTTTATTGAGAAATATATATTTCTAAAAATAATCATCAAAATCTAAGGAATATTGTTCTTTACAATATAAAGCAGAGTTGGATTATATGGTAGAGAATTAGCTTTCTATCTATATTTGTGAAGTTAATAATCCACAAGAGTTTACTTTGTTTTACATCCCTCCAACAACAATAAATACTAGTTATATATATCATCATCATCAACGTTTAACGTCCGTGTTCCACGCTTGCATGGGTTTGGACGGGGGTAGTCCCACTTGAGGCAAGGGTGATTGTCTTGCTCGCATAGGACTGTCTGGCAGGTTTTCTACAGTTGGATGCCCTTCCTAACACCAACCACATTTACAGTGTGGGTCTGGGAGGTTTTTACCGTGTTGCCTACACGGCCACATTACAGCGTGGACTGTGTGTTTTTTTGTCGTGACACCTACACGATCTCATTTGTTTCGGCCTGGATGGCGCGGCACCAACATAACTTTACATAGAACGGGGTGGTGTGGATGGGGTGGGGGTGGTGGCGGGACGGGGTGTATTTTGTTAGAGATGCCTACTGGCAAGGCGGGTCTTCTCTGTTACTGAGTACCGCCAAAGGTCTCGGTCCAGTGACATTGTCTTGGAGAGGTGTAAGTGTGTGAGGTCGGAGTTTATCAGCTCATCCCAGGTTTTTCTAGGTCTGCCTATTCCGTGGCTACCGTCTATCTTTATTGCCCTGCACTTTGTTATACAGCTATCGACTTTCATGCGCATCACGTGTCCATACCAACGCAGCCTTCTCTCGAGTAAACAACATCTGATCCCTCTTATCTCTAATTTTTTTCTTAGTTCGTTTATGCTTTGCCGTTCACGTATATTACTGTTACACATCCAGCGGAGCATGCAAGCTTCGTTCCTCTCTAGTCTGCGTATATCCTCTGCACACAATGCCCAGGTCTCACTACCATGCAACATTGCTGTTCGTATGCAGGCATCGTACAACCTGCCTTTCATTTTTAGGGAGAACCCTTTAGCAGCTAATAGTGGTATAAGCTCTCTGAACTTTTTCCAACCAGTTCTGACTCTAGCTACAGTACTTTCAGAGCACCCTCCCCCACTGCTGATTTTATCGCCCAGGTAACTGAAGCTGTCCACTATTTCTATAGATATATATATATATATATATATATATATATATATGTGTAGATAAATCTACCAAAATATACGGTAATGTCCAATCCGTATGAAGAACTCAATGTAATCCAAATATCATGAAAAGAGAAGATGTATTCAAAAATTTTTTCGATGAAAATCACAGGAAAACAGAGTCAAGATAAATTAATAAAAATAACGAATAAAAACAAAGAAACAGTTCCTTATATTAAAAAATTCATCATTTTACAATCGTTTCTAGGATATATATGTGTGTGTTGGTATGTATATCCTATAGATCTATGTAAAAATTTTACAAATATCAGAGGGAATATACATACCTACACATATATATGCTGTCTTCAGAAATAATTGTTTCTACTTTAGGCACAAGGCCAGCAATTACCCAGAAATAATGATATTTGTTTATTGAAAAAAACCAACAAAGATTTAATATAATAGGTCCGTTTGGGAACAGGCTTTGAATTGACCTATAGAAAAGTAGTAAGTGGTCAAGTTGATAGAATAGTAGTAGTAGAAATTTAATTTAGGGGTAGAGGAATGCAGACTTCAGTTTTGAATGGAAAGAATATTTTGAATGAAAAGATTACTTTGGGGATGAAAAGAGGTCAAGCTGGTGAAAGGTACACGAAAATTTGATGTTATTAAAGAATAATGCTAATGTTAAAATCGAAGGAGAATAAAATTTTACGATAAATGTGTTAGTGAGAAATACCAATCTTATTTAAAACATAAAGAATTTAGATCTATAAAAAAAAAATTAAATTAATTTAATTGATAGGTATACTTATAGGGATAAATTTATATTAATTCATATAGATATGATAAATAAGAGTTAGATGTTATTAAAGAATGTTGTTAAAAACAAAGGAAAAAAATTTGGGGGGGGGGGGGGGATAAATGTATTAGTGAGAAATAACAAACTTATTCATATATAGGAACTACTTCTAACCAATTTAAAGTAAGATTTAATACCCACAAACACAGTTTTAAAAATGCCGCATTAGCTAATACAACATCCTTGGCTGAAATAATTAATAATTATAGAAAAAAGAATATCGATTATAACCTGACCTGGAGTGTGCTCAAAAGGGCCACCCCTTATCAAAATGACAGATATGAGTGTAGATTATGTTCCCAGGAACTTTTTTAAATAATGAAATCTAAGGATATCCTACTAAATAAGCGACAAGAATTAATTATATCGTGCAATCATAGAATTAGAAAAACTTTCAAATATTATAAACCTAATTAATATACACTTATATTTTACAAATTATTATAATTATTTTTTTAAAATTTAGTTAACCTATAATTAGTATTTTATTACTGAGAACTGCATAATTTTATTTCCCTTTTACAGCTATCTTTTCCTAAAATTAATACCAATAAGTATACATATAAACTATTTTAATTTCCTGTTATGAATCTTAATTCCTTGTAATCTATATAAGTTTGTTATTTCTCACTAATACATTTATCCCCCAAAAAAATGTTTTCCTTTGTTTTTAACAACATTCTTTAATAACATCTAACTCTTATTTATCATATCTATATGAATTAATATAAATTTATCCCTATAAGTATACCTATCAATTAAATTAATTTAATTTCTTTTTATAGATCTAAATTCCTTATGTTTTTAATAAGATTGGTATTTCTCACTAACACATTTATCGTAAAATTTTATTCTCCTTCGATTTTAACATTAGCATTATTCTTTAATAACATCAAATTTTCGTGTACCTTTCACCAGCTTGACCTCTTTTCATCCCCAAAGTAATCTTTTCATTCAAAATATTCTTTCCATTCAAAACTGAAGTCTGCATTCCTCTACCCCTAAATTAAATTTCTACTACTACTTTTCTATTGGTCAATTCAAAACCTGTTCCCAAACGGACCTATTATATTAAATCTTTGTTGGTTTTTTTCAATAAACAAATATCATTATTTCTGGGTAATTACTGGCCTTGTGCCTAAAGTAGAAACAATTATTTCTGAAGACAGCATATATATGTGTAGGTATGTATATTCCCTCTGATATTTGTAAAATTTTTACATAGATCTATAGGATATACATACCAACACACACATATATATCCTAGAAACAATCGTAAAATGATGAACTTTTTAATATAAGGAACTGTTTATTTGTTTTAATTCATTATTTTTATTAATTTATATATATATATATTAATTTATTAAAATAACAGATTAAAGTTTAAGCTAGGAATCGCTGCTTTTACCCTTAACGGGATCTTCTGAAACTATTATTATTATATATTATATATATATATATATATATCTTGCCTCTGTTTTCCTGGGATTTTCATCGAATATTTTTGAATGCATCTTCTCTTTTCATGATATTTGGATTACATTGAGTTCTTCATACGGATTGGACACTACCGTATATTTTGGTAGATTTATCTACATATATATATATATATATAGGGAGAGAGAGAGAAAGAGAGGGAGAGATATTCATTGATACTATAATATATACCGCTCCTTATACTCTCAGGTCTCAAATACCTCCCCTTCTCGCTTACTAATTTTTCAAATGTTTTCCACCACCCCACCACTCTTCTATCTATGGCAACATTTTATTTTAAGTAGCAGCATTCCTGCAACAATTAATTTTCTTTAGACATTAAAAAACATTATACATGACAAAAAAAGTACATTAGAAATCCCATATGTTATAAAATAAATAGGATGGGTTGGGGCGTCAATATGTAAACTAAACAACTAATTCTGTTTTTTTTTTTAAATCAACGGAGACAACCTAGAAAAATTACCAATTTTCCACCCCAGCCCCCACTTATTCCACCCCAACCCCTATTATTTGGGACCTGAGAGTAAATAAAGGAGAGTAAGTATTATAACTATTATTTTTCTTAATACAAAAATACATAATTATACATTGTTACATTGGTGTGGAGTTGTCAGCTTTATATACATAATTATATACCTGTAGGTTAGGAGAGAGTTTGGTTTATATACATAATTATATACCTGTAGGTTAGGAGAGAGTTTGGTTTATATACATAATTATATACCTGTAGGTTAGGAGAGAGTTTGGTTTATATACATAATTATATACCTGTAGGTTAGGAGAGAGTTTGGTTTATATACATAATTATATACCTGTAGGTTAGGAGAGAGTTTGGTTTATATACATAATTATATACCTGTAGGTTAGGAGAGAGTTTGGTTTATATACATAATTATATACCTGTAGGTTAGGAGGGGGAAGGCTATCAGTTTTAAATATTTGTAAAATAATTTCTCTAAGATGTTGAATATTAATAAAAATATATATTAAAACTAGAGCAACACAACACAAGCATTTTAAAGCCATATCACTTGTTAAAGCAGGGATTAGCCTTGTGGGTCCTTATGAGAGGTTTCATACTCATCATAGGGTCCTTTTTAAAGCAATGATTTACAGTTGAATGCCCTTCCTGGCATCAACCTTTTTAGTCATTTCTTTCAACATGCAGAAATACAGTGAATTTATTCTTAACCAGATACACACAGAAATAAACTGGATACTCGCAGAGAAAAAGATAAAAACTAAAATGATGATGATGATGTACTTAAATGAAGTCATTGTAAGCAAATTTCAAAGCCAAATATACCAAAATAAATGAATTTACTGATAAATAATATAGGCGTTACCATTAATGTAAACAATTCCATTCTCTAAACTGATAAAAATTTTAAATGGCGGTTGTTGTTTATACATAATGTATTAAAAAAACATGATGCTGAAAGTGGAAGATTATCTTGGCAAATAATAGAGCTAGAAAGAATACAACATTTAACCCTTTCATTACCATATTTCTAATGAAAGACACTGTGTATGTCATTAACCCTTTCATTACCATATTTCTAATGAAAGACACTGTCTATGTCATTAACCCTTTCATTACCATATTTCTAATGAAAGACACTGTCTATGTCATTAACCCTTTAATTACCATATTTCTAATGAAAGACACTGCCTATGTCATTAACCCTTTCATTTCCATATATCTAATGAAAGACACTGTCTATGTCATTAACCCTTTCATTACCATATTTCTAATGAAAGACAGTCTATGTCATTAAACCTTTCATTACCATATTTCTAATGAAATACACTGTCTATGTCTTTAACCCTTTCATTACCATATTTCTAATGAAAGACACTGTCTATGTCATTAACCCTTTCATTACCATCTTTCTAATGAAAGACACTGTCTATGTCATTAACCCTTTCATTACCATATTTCTAATGAAAGACACTGTCTATGTCATTAACCCTTTCATTACCATATTTCTAATGAAAGACAGTCTATATCATTAAACCTTTCATTACCATATTTCTAATGAAAGACACTGTCTATGTCATTAACCCTTTCATTACCATATTTCTAATGAAAGACACTGTCTATGTCATTAACCCTTTCATTACCATATATCTAATGAAAGACACTGTCTATGTCATTAACCCTTTCATTACCATATTTCTAATGAAAACAGTCTATATCATTAACCCTTTCATTACCATATTTCTAATGAAAGACACTGTCTATGTCATTAACCCTTTCATTACCATATTTCTAATGAAAGACACTGTCTATGTCATTAACCCTTTAATTACCATATTTCTAATGAAAGACACTGCCTATGTCATTAACCCTTTCATTACCATATATCTAATGAAAGACACTGCCTATGTCATTAACCCTTTCATTACCATATTTCTAATGAAAGACAGTCTATATCATTAAACCTTTCATTACCATATTTCTAATGAAAGACAGTCTATGTCATTAAACCTTTCATTACCATATTTCTAATGAAATACACTGTCTATGTCTTTAACCCTTTCATTACCATATTTCTAATGAAAGACACTGTCTATGTCATTAACCCTTTCATTACCATATTTCTAATGAAAGACACTGTCTATGTCTTTAACCCTTTTATTACCATATTTCTAATGAAAGACACTGTCTATGTCATTAACCCTTTCATTACCATATTTCTAATGAAAGACACTGTCTATGTCATTAACCCTTTCATTACCATATTTCTAATGAAAGACACTGTCTATGTCATTAACCCTTTAATTACCATATTTCTAATGAAAGACACTGCCTATGTCATTAACCCTTTCATTACCATATTTCTAATGAAAGACAGTCTATGTCATTAAACCTTTCATTACCATATTTCGAATGAAATACACTGTCTATGTCTTTAACCCTTTCATTACCATATTTCTAATGAAAGACACTGTCTATGTCATTAACCCTTTCATTACCATATTTCTAATGAAAGACACTGTCTATGTCATTAACCCTTTCATTACCATATTTCTAATGAAAGACACTGTCTATGTCATTAACCCTTTCATTACCATATTTCTAATGAAAGACAGTCTATATCATTAAACCTTTCATTACCATATTTCTAATGAAAGACACTGTCTATGTCATTAACCCTTTCATTACCATATTTCTAATGAAAGACACTGTCTATGTCATTAACCCTTTCATTACCATATTTCTAATGAAAGACACTGTCTATGTCATTAACCCTTTCATTACCATATTTCTAATGAAAGACACTGTCTATGTCATTAACCCTTTCATTACCATATTTCTAATGAAAGACACTGTCTATGTCATTAACCCTTTCATTACCATATTTCTAATGAAAGACACTGTCTATGTCATTAACCCTTTCATTACCATGTTTCTAATGAAAGACACTATGTCTTTAACCCTTTCATTGCCATATTTCTAATGAAAGACAGACTATGTCATTAACCCTTTCATCACCATATTTCTAATGAAAGACACTGTCTATGTCATTAACCCTTTCATTACCGTATTTTTAAGGAAATACACTGTCTATGTCTTTAATCCTTTCATTACCATATTTCTAATGAAAGACAGTCTATGTCATTAAACCTTTCATTACCATGTTTCTAATGAAAGACACTATGTCTTTAACCCTTTCATTGCCATATTTCTAATGAAAGACAGTCTATGTCATTAACCCTTTCATCACCATATTTCTAATGAAAGACACTGTCTATGTCATTAACCCTTTCATTACCGTATTTCTAAGGAAATACACTGTCTATGTCTTTAACCCTTTCATTACCATATTTCTAATGAAAGACAGTCTATGTCATTAAACCTTTCATTACCATATTTCTAATGAAAGACAGTCTATGTCATTAAACCTTTCATTACCATATTTCTAATGAAAGACACTATCTATATCATTAACCCTTTCATTACCATATTTCTAATGAAAGACACTGTCTATGTCATTAACCCTTTCATTACCATATTTCTAATGAAAGACACTGTCTATGTCATTAACCCTTTCATTACCATATTTCTAATGAAAGACACTGTCTATGTCATTAACCCTTTCATTACCATGTTTCTAATGAAAGACACTATGTCTTTAACCCTTTCATTGCCATATTTCTAATGAAAGACAGTCTATGTCATTAACCCTTTCATCACCATATTTCTAATGAAAGACACTGTCTATGTCATTAACCCTTTCATTACCGTATTTTTAAGGAAATACACTGTCTATGTCTTTAATCCTTTCATTACCATGTTTCTAATGAAAGACAGTCTATGTCATTAAACCTTTCATTACCATGTTTCTAATGAAAGACACTATGTCATTAACCCTTTCATCACCATATTTCTAATGAAAGACACTGTCTATGTCATTAACACTTTCATTAAGATGTTTCTAATGAAAGACACTGTCTATGTCATTAACCCTTTCATTACCATATTTCTAATGAAAGACACTATGTGTATAAACCTTTCATTACCATATTTCTAATGAAAGACAGTCTATGTCATTAACCCTTTCATTACCATATTTCTAATGAAAGACACTGTCTATGTCTTTAACCCTTTTATTACCATATTTCTAATGAAAGACACTGCCTATGTCATTAACCCTTTCATTACCATATTTCTAATGAAAGACACTGCCTATGTCATTAACCCTTTCATTACCATATTTCTAATGAAAGACACTGTCTATGTCTTTAACCCTTTTATTACCATATTTCTAATGAAAGACACTGTCTATGTCATTAACCCTTTCATTACCATATTTCTAATGAAAGACACTATGTCATTAGCCCTTGCATTACCATATTTCTAATGAAAGACAGTCTATGACATTAAACCTTTCATTACCATATTTCTAATGAAAGACAGTCTATGTCATTAAACCTTTCATTACCATGTTTCTAATGAAAGACACTGTCTATGTCATTAGCCCTTTCATTACCATATTTCTAATGAAAGACACTGTCTATGTCATTAACCCTTTCATTACCATATTTCTAATGAAATACACTGTCTATGTCTTTAATCCTTTCATTACCATATTTCTAATGAAAGACACTATGTCTTTAACCCTTTCATTACCATATTTCTAATGAAAGACAGTCTATGTCATTAAACCTTTCATTACCATATTTCTAATGAAAGACACTATCTATATCATTAACCCTTTCATTACCATATTTCCAATGAAAGACACTGTCTATGTCTTTAACCCTTTCAATACCATATTTCTAATGAAAGACACTGTCTATGTCATTAACCCTTTCATTAAGATGTTTCTAATGAAAGACACTGTCTATGTCATTAACCCTTTCATTACCATATTTCTAATGAAAGACACTATGTGTATAAACCTTTCATTACCATATTTCTAATGAAAGACAGTCTATGTCATTAACCCTTTCATTACCATATTTCTAATGAAAGACACTGTCTATGTCATTAGCCCTTTCATTACCATATTTCTAATGAAAGACACTGTCTATGTCATTAGCCCTTTCAATACCACATTTCTAATGAAAGACACTGTCTATGTCATTAATCCTTTCATTACCATATTTCTAATGAAAGACACTGTCTATGTCTTTAACCCTTTTATTACCATATTTCTAATGAAAGATACTATGTCATTAACTTTTTCATTACCATATTTCTAATGAAAGACAGTCTATGTCATTAAACCTTTCATTACCATATTTCTAATGAAAGACAGTCTATGTCATTAAACCTTTCATTACCATGTTTCTAATGAAAGACACTGTCTATGTCATTAGCCCTTTCATTACCATATTTCTAATGAAAGACACTGTCTATGTCATTAACCCTTTCATTACCATATTTCTAATGAAAGACACTGTCTATGTCTTTAATCCTTTCATTACCATATTTCTAATGAAAGACACTCTCTATGTCATTAATCCTTTCATTACCATATTTCTAATGAAAGACACTGTCTATGTCTTTAACCCTTTTATTACTATATTTCTAATGAAAGACACTGCCTATGTCATTAGCCCTTTCATTACCATATTTCTAATGAAAGACACTATGTCATTAACCCTTTCTTTACCATATTTCTAATGAAAGACAGTCTATGTCATTAAACCTTTCATTACCATGTTTCTAATGAAAGACACTGTCTATGTCATTAACCCTTTCATTAAGATGTTTCTAATGAAAGACACTGTCTATGTCATTAACCCTTTCATTACCATATTTCTAATGAAAGACACTATGTGTATAAACCTTTCATTACCATATTTCTAATGAAAGACAGTCTATGTCATTAACCCTTTCATTACCATATTTCTAATGAAAGACACTGTCTATGTCTTTAACCCTTTTATTACCATATTTCTAATGAAAGACACTGCCTATGTCATTAACCCTTTCATTACCATATTTCTAATGAAAGACACTGCCTATGTCATTAACCCTTTCATTACCATATTTCTAATGAAAGACACTGTCTATGTCTTTAACCCTTTTATTACCATATTTCTAATGAAAGACACTGTCTATGTCATTAACCCTTTCATTACCATATTTCTAATGAAAGACACTATGTCATTAGCCCTTGCATTACCATATTTCTAATGAAAGACAGTCTATGACATTAAACCTTTCATTACCATATTTCTAATGAAAGACAGTCTATGTCATTAAACCTTTCATTACCATGTTTCTAATGAAAGACACTGTCTATGTCATTAGCCCTTTCATTACCATATTTCTAATGAAAGACACTGTCTATGTCATTAACCCTTTCATTACCATATTTCTAATGAAATACACTGTCTATGTCTTTAATCCTTTCATTACCATATTTCTAATGAAAGACACTATGTCTTTAACCCTTTCATTACCATATTTCTAATGAAAGACACTATCTATATCATTAACCCTTTCATTACCATATTTCTAATGAAAGACACTGTCTATGTCATTAACTGTTTCATTACCATATTTCTAATGAAAGACACTGTCTATGTCATTAACCCTTTCATTAACATATTTCTAATGAAAGACACTATGTGTATAAACCTTTCATTACCATATTTCTAATGAAAGACAGTCTATGTCTTTAACCCTTTTATTACCATATTTCTAATGAAAGACACTGCCTATGTCATTAACCCTTTCATTACCATATTTCTAATGAAAGACACTGCCTATGTCATTAGCCCTTTCATTCCCATATTTCTAATGAAAGACACTATGTCATTAACTTTTTCATTACCATATTTCTAATGAAAGACAGTCTATGTCATTAAACATTTCATTACCATATTTCTAATGAAAGACAGTCTATGTCATTAAACCTTTCATTAAGATGTTTCTAATGAAAGACACTGTCTATGTCATTAGCCCTTTCATTACCATATTTCTAATGAAAGACACTGTCTATGTCATAAACCCTTTCATTACCATAGTTCTAATGAAAGACACTGTCTATGTCATTAGCCCTTTCATTACCATATTTCTAATGAAAGACACTGTCTATGTCTTTAATCCTTTCATTACCATATTTCTAATGAAAGACACTGTCTATGTCATTAATCCTTTCATTACCATATTTCTAATGAAAGACACTGTCTATGTTTTTAACCTTTTTATTACTATATTTCTAATGAAAGACACTGCCTATATCATTAGCCCTTTCATTACCATATTTCTAATGAAAGACACTATGTCATTAACCCTTTCTTTACCATATTTCTAATGAAAGACAGTCTATGTCATTAAACCTTTCATTACCATGTTTCTAATGAAAGACACTGTCTATGTCATTAACCCTTTCATTAAGATGTTTCTAATGAAAGACACTGTCTATGTCATTAACCCTTTCATTACCATATTTCTAATGAAAGACACTATGTGTATAAACCTTTCATTACCATATTTCTAATGAAAGACAGTCTATGTCATTAACCCTTTCATTACCATATTTCTAATGAAAGACACTGTCTATGTCTTTAACCCTTTTATTACCATATTTCTAATGAAAGACACTGCCTATGTCATTAACCCTTTCATTACCATATTTCTAATGAAAGACACTGCCTATGTCATTAACCCTTTCATTACCATATTTCTAATGAAAGACACTGTCTATGTCTTTAACCCTTTTATTACCATATTTCTAATGAAAGACACTGTCTATGTCATTAACCCTTTCATTACCATATTTCTAATGAAAGACACTATGTCATTAGCCCTTGCATTACCATATTTCTAATGAAAGACAGTCTATGACATTAAACCTTTCATTACCATATTTCTAATGAAAGATAGTCTATGTCATTAAACCTTTCATTACCATGTTTCTAATGAAAGACACTGTCTATGTCATTAGCCCTTTCATTACCATATTTCTAATGAAAGACACTGTCTATGTCATTAACCCTTTCATTACCATATTTCTAATGAAATACACTGTCTATGTCTTTAATCCTTTCATTACCATATTTCTAATGAAAGACACTATGTCTTTAACCCTTTCATTACCATATTTCTAATGAAAGACAGTCTATGTCATTAAACCTTTCATTACCATATTTCTACTGAAAGACACTATCTATATCATTAACCCTTTCATTACCATATTTCCAATGAAAGACACTGTCTATGTCTTTAACCCTTTCAATACCATATTTCTAATGAAAGACACTGTCTATGTCATTAACCCTTTCATTACCATATTTCTAATGAAAGACACTGTCTATGTCTTTAACCCTTTTATTACCATATTTCTAATGAAAGACACTGTCTATGTCATTAGCCCTTTCATTACCATATTTCTAATGAAAGACACTGTCTATGTCATTAGCCCTTTCAATACCATATTTCTAATGAAAGACACTGTCTATGTCATTAACCCTTTCAATACCATATTTCTAATGAAAGACACTGTCTATGTCTTTAACCCTTTTATTACCATATTTCTAATGAAAGACACTGTCTATGTCATTAGCCCTTTCATTATCATATTTCTAATGAAAGACACTATGTCATTAACCCTTTCATTACCATATTTCTAATGAAAGACACTGCCTATGTAATTAACCCTTTCATCACCATATTTCTAATGAAAGACACTGTCTATGTCATTAACCCTTTCATTAACATATTTCTAATGAAAGACACTATGTGTATAAACCTTTCATTACCATATTTCTAATGAAAGACAGTCTATGTCTTTAACCCTTTTATTACCATATTTCTAATGAAAGACACTGCCTATGTCATTAACCCTTTCATTACCATATTTCTAATGAAAGACACTGCCTATGTCATTAGCCCTTTCATTCCCATATTTCTAATGAAAGACACTATGTCATTAACTTTTTCATTACCATATTTCTAATGAAAGACAGTCTATGTCATTAAACATTTCATTACCATATTTCTAATGAAAGACAGTCTATGTCATTAAACCTTTCATTAAGATGTTTCTAATGAAAGACACTGTCTATGTCATTAGCCCTTTCATTACCATATTTCTAATGAAAGACACTGTCTATGTCATAAACCCTTTCATTACCATATTTCTAATGAAAGACACTGTCTATGTTATTAGCCCTTTCATTACCATATTTCTAATGAAAGACACTGTCTATGTCTTTAATCCTTTCATTACCATATTTCTAATGAAAGACACTGTCTATGTCATTAATCCTTTCATTACCATATTTCTAATGAAAGACACTGTCTATGTTTTTAACCCTTTTATTACTATATTTCTAATGAAAGACACTGCCTATATCATTAGCCCTTTCATTACCATATTTCTAATGAAAGACACTATGTCATTAACCCTTTCTTTACCATATTTCTAATGAAAGACAGTCTATGTCATTAAACCTTTCATTACCATGTTTCTAATGAAAGACACTATGTCTTTAACCCTTTCATTACCATATTTCCAATGAAAGACACTGTCTATGTCTTTAACCCTTTCATTACCATATTTCTAATGAAAGACACTACCTATGTCATTAACCTTTGCATTACCTTATTTCTAATGAAAGACACTGCCTATGTCATTAACCCTTTCATCACCATATTTCTACTGAAAGACACTGTCTATGTCTTTAAATCTTTCATTACCATATTTCTAATGAAAGACACTGTCTATGTCATTAGCCCTTTCATTACCATATTTCTAATGAAAGACACTGTCTATGTCATTAACCCTTTCATTACCATATTTCTAATGAAAGACACTGTCTATGTCATAAACCCTTTCATTACCATATTTCTAATGAAAGACAGTCTATGTGTATAAACCTTTCATTACCATATTTCTAATGAAAGACACTGTCTATGTCTTTAACCCTTTTATTACCATATTTCTAATGAAAGACACTGTCTATGTCATTAACCCTTTCATTACCATATTTCTAATGAAAGACACTATGTCATTAGCCCTTGCATTACCATATTTCTAATGAAAGACAGTCTATGATATTAAACCTTTCATTACCATATTTCTAATGAAAGACAGTCTATGTCATTAAACCTTTCATTACCATGTTTCTAATGAAAGACACTGTCTATGTCATTAGCCCTTTCATTACCATATTTCTAATGAAAGACACTGTCTATGTCATTAACCCTTTCATTACCATATTTCTAATGAAATACACTGTCTATGTCTTTAACCCTTTCATTACCATATTTCTAATGAAAGACAGTCTATGTCATTAAACCTTTCATTACCATATTTCTAATGAAAGACACTATCTATATTATTTTTATATTTTGTTATTGCCTCCTCCTTATTGAGGACGCCTTTTTGTGTAAACTCCCCCCTTTGTACTTGTCCCACTTTTGATGCCCCAGTGGCAAATAAAAGAAATATATCTATATCATTAACCCTTTCATTACCATATTTCCAATGAAAGACACTGTCTATGTCTTTAACCCTTTCAATACCATATTTCTAATGAAAGACACTGTCTATGTCATTAACCCTTTCATTACCATATTTCTAATGAAAGACACTGTCTATGTCTTTAACCCTTTTATTACCATATTTCTAATGAAAGACACTGTCTATGTCATTAGCCCTTTCATTACCATATTTCTAATGAAAGACACTGTCTATGTCATTAGCCCTTTCAATACCATATTTCTAATGAAAGACACTGTCTATGTCATTAACCCTTTAAATACCATATTTCTAATGAAAGACACTGTCTATGTCATTAGCCCTTTCATTATCATATTTCTAATGAAAGACACTATGTCATTAACCCTTTCATTACCATATTTCTAATGAAAGACACTGCCTATGTAATTAACCCTTTCATCACCATATTTCTAATGAAAGACACTGTCTATGTCATTAACTGTTTCATTACCATATTTCTAATGAAAGACACTGTCTATGTCATTAACCCTTTCATTAACATATTTCTAATGAAAGACACTATGTGTATAAACCTTTCATTACCATATTTCTAATGAAAGACACTGCCTATGTAATTAACCCTTTCATCACCATATTTCTAATGAAAGACACTGTCTATGTCATTAACTGTTTCATTACCATATTTCTAATGAAAGACACTGTCTATGTCATTAACCCTTTCATTAACATATTTCTAATGAAAGACACTATGTGTATAAACCTTTCATTACCATATTTCTAATGAAAGACAGTCTATGTCTTTAACCCTTTTATTACCATATTTCTAATGAAAGACACTGCCTATGTCATTAACCCTTTCATTACCATATTTCTAATGAAAGACACTGCCTATGTCATTAGCCCTTTCATTCCCATATTTCTAATGAAAGACACTATGTCATTAACTTTTTCATTACCATATTTCTAATGAAAGACAGTCTATGTCATTAAACATTTCATTACCATATTTCTAATGAAAGACAGTCTATGTCATTAAACCTTTCATTAAGATGTTTCTAATGAAAGACACTGTCTATGTCATTAGCCCTTTCATTACCATATTTCTAATGAAAGACACTGTCTATGTCATAAACCCTTTCATTACCATATTTCTAATGAAAGACACTGTCTATGTCATTAGCCCTTTCATTACCATATTTCTAATGAAAGACACTGTCTATGTCTTTAATCCTTTCATTACCATATTTCTAATGAAAGACACTGTCTATGTCATTAATCCTTTCATTACCATATTTCTAATGAAAGACACTGTCTATGTTTTTAACCCTTTTATTACTATATTTCTAATGAAAGACACTGCCTATATCATTAGCCCTTTCATTACCATATTTCTAATGAAAGACACTATGTCATTAACCCTTTCTTTACCATATTTCTAATGAAAGACAGTCTATGTCATTAAACCTTTCATTACCATGTTTCTAATGAAAGACACTATGTCTTTAACCCTTTCATTACCATATTTCCAATGAAAGACACTGTCTATGTCTTTAACCCTTTCATTACCATATTTCTAATGAAAGACACTACCTATGTCATTAACCTTTGCATTACCTTATTTCTAATGAAAGACACTGCCTATGTCATTAACCCTTTCATCACCATATTTCTACTGAAAGACACTGTCTATGTCTTTAAATCTTTCATTACCATATTTCTAATGAAAGACACTGTCTATGTCATTAGCCCTTTCATTACCATATTTCTAATGAAAGACACTGTCTATGTCATTAACCCTTTCATTACCATATTTCTAATGAAAGACACTGTCTATGTCATAAACCCTTTCATTACCATATTTCTAATGAAAGACAGTCTATGTGTATAAACCTTTCATTACCATATTTCTAATGAAAGACACTGTCTATGTCTTTAACCCTTTTATTACCATATTTCTAATGAAAGACACTGTCTATGTCATTAACCCTTTCATTACCATATTTCTAATGAAAGACACTATGTCATTAGCCCTTGCATTACCATATTTCTAATGAAAGACAGTCTATGATATTAAACCTTTCATTACCATATTTCTAATGAAAGACAGTCTATGTCATTAAACCTTTCATTACCATGTTTCTAATGAAAGACACTGTCTATGTCATTAGCCCTTTCATTACCATATTTCTAATGAAAGACACTCTCTATGTCATTAACCCTTTCATTACCATATTTCTAATGAAATACACTGTCTATATCTTTAACCCTTTCATTACCATATTTCTAATGAAAGACAGTCTATGTCATTAAACCTTTCATTACCATATTTCTAATGAAAGACACTATCTATATCATTAACCCTTTCATTACCATATTTCCAATGAAAGACACTGTCTATGTCTTTAACCCTTTCAATACCATATTTCTAATGAAAGACACTGTCTATGTCATTAACCCTTTCATTACCATATTTCTAATGAAAGACACTGTCTATGTCTTTAACCCTTTTATTACCATATTTCTAATGAAAGACACTGTCTATGTCATTAGCCCTTTCATTACCATATTTCTAATGAAAGACACTGTCTATGTCATTAGCCCTTTCAATACCATATTTCTAATGAAAGACACTGTCTATGTCATTAACCCTTTAAATACCATATTTCTAATGAAAGACACTGTCTATGTCTTTAACCCTTTTATTACCATATTTCTAATGAAAGACACTGTCTATGTCATTAGCCCTTTCATTATCATATTTCTAATGAAAGACACTATGTCATTAACCCTTTCATTACCATATTTCTAATGAAAGACACTGCCTATGTAATTAACCCTTTCATCACCATATTTCTAATGAAAGACACTGTCTATGTCATTAACTGTTTCATTACCATATTTCTAATGAAAGACACTGTCTATGTCATTAACCCTTTCATTAACATATTTCTAATGAAAGACACTATGTGTATAAACCTTTCATTACCATATTTCTAATGAAAGACACTGCCTATGTAATTAACCCTTTCATCACCATATTTCTAATGAAAGACACTGTCTATGTCATTAACTGTTTCATTACCATATTTCTAATGAAAGACACTGTCTATGTCATTAACCCTTTCATTAACATATTTCTAATGAAAGACACTATGTGTATAAACCTTTCATTACCATATTTCTAATGAAAGACAGTCTATGTCTTTAACCCTTTTATTACCATATTTCTAATGAAAGACACTGCCTATGTCATTAACCCTTTCATTACCATATTTCTAATGAAAGACACTGCCTATGTCATTAGCCCTTTCATTCCCATATTTCTAATGAAAGACACTATGTCATTAACTTTTTCATTACCATATTTCTAATGAAAGACAGTCTATGTCATTAAACATTTCATTACCATATTTCTAATGAAAGACAGTCTATGTCATTAAACCTTTCATTAAGATGTTTCTAATGAAAGACACTGTCTATGTCATTAGCCCTTTCATTACCATATTTCTAATGAAAGACACTGTCTATGTCATAAACCCTTTCATTACCATATTTCTAATGAAAGACACTGTCTATGTCATTAGCCCTTTCATTACCATATTTCTAATGAAAGACACTGTCTATGTCCTTAATCCTTTCATTACCATATTTCTAATGAAAGACACTGTCTATGTCATTAATCCTTTCATTACCATATTTCTAATGAAAGACACTGTCTATGTTTTTAACCCTTTTATTACTATATTTCTAATGAAAGACACTGCCTATATCATTAGCCCTTTCATTACCATATTTCTAATGAAAGACACTATGTCATTAACCCTTTCTTTACCATATTTCTAATGAAAGACACTGTCTATGTCTTTAACCCTTTTATTACTATATTTCTAATGAAAGACACTGCCTATGTCATTAGCCCTTTCATTACCATATTTCTAATGAAAGACACTATGTCATTAACCCTTTCTTTACCATATTTCTAATGAAAGACAGTCTATGTCATTAAACCTTTCATTACCATGTTTCTAATGAAAGACACTGTCTATGTCATTAACCCTTTCATTAAGATGTTTCTAATGAAAGACACTGTCTATCTCATTAACCCTTTCATTACCATATTTCTAATGAAAGACACTATGTGTATAAACCTTTCATTACCATATTTCTAATGAAAGACAGTCTATGTCATTAACCCTTTCATTACCATATTTCTAATGAAAGACACTGTCTATGTCTTTAACCCTTTTATTACCATATTTCTAATGAAAGACACTGCCTATGTCATTAACCCTTTCATTACCATATTTCTAATGAAAGACACTGCCTATGTCATTAACCCTTTCATTACCATATTTCTAATGAAAGACACTGTCTATGTCTTTAACCCTTTTATTACCATATTTCTAATGAAAGACACTGTCTATGTCATTAACCCTTTCATTACCATATTTCTAATGAAAGACACTATGTCATTAGCCCTTGCATTACCATATTTCTAATGAAAGACAGTCTATGTCATTAAACCTTTCATTACCATATTTCTAATGAAAGACACTATCTATATCATTAACCCTTTCATTACCATATTTCCAATGAAAGACACTGTCTATGTCTTTAACCCTTTCAATACCATATTTCTAATGAAAGACACTGTCTATGTCATTAACCCTTTCATTACCATATTTCTAATGAAAGACACTGTCTATGTCTTTAACCCTTTTATTACCATATTTCTAATGAAAGACACTGTCTATGTCATTAACCCTTTCATTACCATATTTCTAATGAAAGACACTGTCTATGTCATTAGCCCTTTCAATACCATATTTCTAATGAAAGACACTGTCTATGTCATTAACCCTTTCAATACCATATTTCTAATGAAAGACACTGTCTATGTCTTTAACCCTTTTATTACCATATTTCTAATGAAAGACACTGTCTATGTCATTAGCCCTTTCATTATCATATTTCTAATGAAAGACACTATGTCATTAACCTTTTCATTACCATATTTCTAATGAAAGACACTGCCTATGTAATTAACCCTTTCATCACCATATTTCTAATGAAAGACACTGTCTATGTCATTAACTGTTTCATTACCATATTTCTAATGAAAGACACTGTCTATGTCATTAACCCTTTCATTAACATATTTCTAATGAAAGACACTATGTGTATAAACCTTTCATTACCATATTTCAAATGAAAGACAGTCTATGTCTTTAACCCTTTTATTACCATATTTCTAATGAAAGACACTGCCTATGTCATTAACCCTTTCATTACCATATTTCTAATGAAAGACACTGCCTATGTCATTAGCCCTTTCATTCCCATATTTCTAATGAAAGACACTATGTCATTAACTTTTTCATTACCATATTTCTAATGAAAGACAGTCTATGTCATTAAACATTTCATTACCATATTTCTAATGAAAGACAGTCTATGTCATTAAACCTTTCATTAAGATGTTTCTAATGAAAGACACTGTCTATGTCATTAGCCCTTTCATTACCATATTTCTAATGAAAGACACTGTCTATGTCATAAACCCTTTCATTACCATATTTCTAATGAAAGACACTGTCTATGTTATTAGCCCTTTCATTACCATATTTCTAATGAAAGACACTGTCTATGTCTTTAATCCTTTCATTACCATATTTCTAATGAAAGACACTGTCTATGTCATTAATCCTTTCATTACCATATTTCTAATGAAAGACACTGTCTATGTTTTTAACCCTTTTATTACTATATTTCTAATGAAAGACACTGCCTATATCATTAGCCCTTTCATTACCATATTTCTAATGAAAGACACTATGTCATTAACCCTTTCTTTACCATATTTCTAATGAAAGACAGTCTATGTCATTAAACCTTTCATTACCATGTTTCTAATGAAAGACACTATGTCTTTAACCCTTTCATTACCATATTTCCAATGAAAGACACTGTCTATGTCTTTAACCCTTTCATTACCATATTTCTAATGAAAGACACTACCTATGTCATTAACCTTTGCATTACCTTATTTCTAATGAAAGACACTGCCTATGTCATTAACCCTTTCATCACCATATTTCTACTGAAAGACACTGTCTATGTCTTTAACCCTTTCATTACCATATTTCTAATGAAAGACACTGTCTATGTCATTAGCCCTTTCATTACCATATTTCTAATGAAAGACACTGTCTATGTCATTAACCCTTTCATTACCATATTTCTAATGAAAGACACTGTCTATGTCATAAACCCTTTCATTACCATATTTCTAATGAAAGACAGTCTATGTCATTAACCCTTTCATTAACATATTTCTAATGAAAGACACTATGTGTATAAACCTTTCATTACCATATTTCTAATGAAAGACACTGCCTATGTAATTAACCCTTTCATCACCATATTTCTAATGAAAGACACTGTCTATGTCATTAACTGTTTCATTACCATATTTCTAATGAAAGACACTGTCTATGTCATTAACCCTTTCATTAACATATTTCTAATGAAAGACACTATGTGTATAAACCTTTCATTACCATATTTCTAATGAAAGACAGTCTATGTCTTTAACCCTTTTATTACCATATTTCTAATGAAAGACACTGCCTATGTCATTAACCCTTTCATTACCATATTTCTAATGAAAGACACTGCCTATGTCATTAGCCCTTTCATTCCCATATTTCTAATGAAAGACACTATGTCATTAACTTTTTCATTACCATATTTCTAATGAAAGACAGTCTATGTCATTAAACATTTCATTACCATATTTCTAATGAAAGACAGTCTATGTCATTAAACCTTTCATTAAGATGTTTCTAATGAAAGACACTGTCTATGTCATTAGCCCTTTCATTACCATATTTCTAATGAAAGACACTGTCTATGTCATAAACCCTTTCATTACCATATTTCTAATGAAAGACACTGTCTATGTCATTAGCCCTTTCATTACCATATTTCTAATGAAAGACACTGTCTATGTCTTTAATCCTTTCATTACCATATTTCTAATGAAAGACACTGTCTATGTCATTAATCCTTTCATTACCATATTTCTAATGAAAGACACTGTCTATGTTTTTAACCCTTTTATTACTATATTTCTAATGAAAGACACTGCCTATATCATTAGCCCTTTCATTACCATATTTCTAATGAAAGACACTATGTCATTAACCCTTTCTTTACCATATTTCTAATGAAAGACACTGTCTATGTCTTTAACCCTTTTATTACTATATTTCTAATGAAAGACACTGCCTATGTCATTAGCCCTTTCATTACCATATTTCTAATGAAAGACACTATGTCATTAACCCTTTCTTTACCATATTTCTAATGAAAGACAGTCTATGTCATTAAACCTTTCATTACCATGTTTCTAATGAAAGACACTGTCTATGTCATTAACCCTTTCATTAAGATGTTTCTAATGAAAGACACTGTCTATCTCATTAACCCTTTCATTACCATATTTCTAATGAAAGACACTATGTGTATAAACCTTTCATTACCATATTTCTAATGAAAGACAGTCTATGTCATTAACCCTTTCATTACCATATTTCTAATGAAAGACACTGTCTATGTCTTTAACCCTTTTATTACCATATTTCTAATGAAAGACACTGCCTATGTCATTAACCCTTTCATTACCATATTTCTAATGAAAGACACTGCCTATGTCATTAACCCTTTCATTACCATATTTCTAATGAAAGACACTGTCTATGTCTTTAACCCTTTTATTACCATATTTCTAATGAAAGACACTGTCTATGTCATTAACCCTTTCATTACCATATTTCTAATGAAAGACACTATGTCATTAGCCCTTGCATTACCATATTTCTAATGAAAGACAGTCTATGTCATTAAACCTTTCATTACCATATTTCTAATGAAAGACACTATCTATATCATTAACCCTTTCATTACCATATTTCCAATGAAAGACACTGTCTATGTCTTTAACCCTTTCAATACCATATTTCTAATGAAAGACACTGTCTATGTCATTAACCCTTTCATTACCATATTTCTAATGAAAGACACTGTCTATGTCTTTAACCCTTTTATTACCATATTTCTAATGAAAGACACTGTCTATGTCATTAACCCTTTCATTACCATATTTCTAATGAAAGACACTGTCTATGTCATTAGCCCTTTCAATACCATATTTCTAATGAAAGACACTGTCTATGTCATTAACCCTTTCAATACCATATTTCTAATGAAAGACACTGTCTATGTCTTTAACCCTTTTATTACCATATTTCTAATGAAAGACACTGTCTATGTCATTAGCCCTTTCATTATCATATTTCTAATGAAAGACACTATGTCATTAACCTTTTCATTACCATATTTCTAATGAAAGACACTGCCTATGTAATTAACCCTTTCATCACCATATTTCTAATGAAAGACACTGTCTATGTCATTAACTGTTTCATTACCATATTTCTAATGAAAGACACTGTCTATGTCATTAACCCTTTCATTAACATATTTCTAATGAAAGACACTATGTGTATAAACCTTTCATTACCATATTTCAAATGAAAGACAGTCTATGTCTTTAACCCTTTTATTACCATATTTCTAATGAAAGACACTGCCTATGTCATTAACCCTTTCATTACCATATTTCTAATGAAAGACACTGCCTATGTCATTAGCCCTTTCATTCCCATATTTCTAATGAAAGACACTATGTCATTAACTTTTTCATTACCATATTTCTAATGAAAGACAGTCTATGTCATTAAACATTTCATTACCATATTTCTAATGAAAGACAGTCTATGTCATTAAACCTTTCATTAAGATGTTTCTAATGAAAGACACTGTCTATGTCATTAGCCCTTTCATTACCATATTTCTAATGAAAGACACTGTCTATGTCATAAACCCTTTCATTACCATATTTCTAATGAAAGACACTGTCTATGTTATTAGCCCTTTCATTACCATATTTCTAATGAAAGACACTGTCTATGTCTTTAATCCTTTCATTACCATATTTCTAATGAAAGACACTGTCTATGTCATTAATCCTTTCATTACCATATTTCTAATGAAAGACACTGTCTATGTTTTTAACCCTTTTATTACTATATTTCTAATGAAAGACACTGCCTATATCATTAGCCCTTTCATTACCATATTTCTAATGAAAGACACTATGTCATTAACCCTTTCTTTACCATATTTCTAATGAAAGACAGTCTATGTCATTAAACCTTTCATTACCATGTTTCTAATGAAAGACACTATGTCTTTAACCCTTTCATTACCATATTTCCAATGAAAGACACTGTCTATGTCTTTAACCCTTTCATTACCATATTTCTAATGAAAGACACTACCTATGTCATTAACCTTTGCATTACCTTATTTCTAATGAAAGACACTGCCTATGTCATTAACCCTTTCATCACCATATTTCTACTGAAAGACACTGTCTATGTCTTTAACCCTTTCATTACCATATTTCTAATGAAAGACACTGTCTATGTCATTAGCCCTTTCATTACCATATTTCTAATGAAAGACACTGTCTATGTCATTAACCCTTTCATTACCATATTTCTAATGAAAGACACTGTCTATGTCATAAACCCTTTCATTACCATATTTCTAATGAAAGACAGTCTATGTGTATAAACCTTTCATTACCATATTTCTAATGAAAGACACTGTCTATGTCTTTAACCCTTTTATTACCATATTTCTAATGAAAGACACTGTCTATGTCATTAACCCTTTCATTACCATATTTCTAATGAAAGACACTATGTCATTAGCCCTTGCATTACCATATTTCTAATGAAAGACAGTCTATGATATTAAACCTTTCATTACCATATTTCTAATGAAAGACAGTCTATGTCATTAAACCTTTCATTACCATGTTTCTAATGAAAGACACTGTCTATGTCATTAGCCCTTTCATTACCATATTTCTAATGAAAGACACTGTCTATGTCATTAACCCTTTCATTACCATATTTCTAATGAAATACACTGTCTATGTCTTTAACCCTTTCATTACCATATTTCTAATGAAAGACAGTGTATGTCATTAAACCTTTCATTACCATATTTCTAATGAAAGACACTATCTATATCATTAACCCTTTCATTACCATATTTCCAATGAAAGACACTGTCTATGTCTTTAACCCTTTCAATACCATATTTCTAATGAAAGACACTGTCTATGTCATTAACCCTTTCATTACCATATTTCTAATGAAAGACACTGTCTATGTCTTTAACCCTTTTATTACCATATTTCTAATGAAAGACACTGTCTATGTCATTAGCCCTTTCATTACCATATTTCTAATGAAAGACACTGTCTATGTCATTAGCCCTTTCAATACCATATTTCTAATGAAAGACACTGTCTATGTCATTAACCCTTTCAATACCATATTTCTAATGAAAGACACTGTCTATGTCTTTAACCCTTTTATTACCATATTTCTAATGAAAGACACTGTCTATGTCATTAGCCCTTTCATTATCATATTTCTAATGAAAGACACTATGTCATTAACCCTTTCATTACCATATTTCTAATGAAAGACACTGCCTATGTAATTAACCCTTTCATCACCATATTTCTAATGAAAGACACTGTCTATGTCATTAACTGTTTCATTACCATATTTCTAATGAAAGACACTGTCTATGTCATTAACCCTTTCATTAACATATTTCTAATGAAAGACACTATGTGTATAAACCTTTCATTACCATATTTCTAATGAAAGACACTGTCTATGTCTTTAACCCTTTTATTACCATATTTCTAATGAAAGACACTGCCTATGTCATTAACCCTTTCATTACCATATTTCTAATGAAAGACACTGCCTATGTCATTAGCCCTTTCATTCCCATATTTCTAATGAAAGACACTATGTCATTAACTTTTTCATTACCATATTTCTAATGAAAGACAGTCTATGTCATTAAACCTTTCATTACCATATTTCTAATGAAAGACAGTCTATGTCATTAAACCTTTCATTAAGATGTTTCTAATGAAAGACACTGTCTATGTCATTAGGCCTTTCATTACCATATTTCTAATGAAAGACACTGTCTATGTCATTAACCCTTTCATTACCATATTTCTAATGAAAGACACTGTCTATGTCATTAGCCCTTTCATTACCATATTTCTAATGAAAGACACTGTCTATGTCTTTAATCCTTTCATTACCATATTTCTAATGAAAGACACTGTCTATGTCATTAATCCTTTCATTACCATATTTCTAATGAAAGACACTGTCTATGTTTTTAACCCTTTTATTACTATATTTCTAATGAAAGACACTGCCTATGTCAATAGCCCTTTCATTACCATATTTCTAATGAAAGACACTATGTCATTAACCCTTTCTTTACCATATTTCTAATGAAAGACAGTCTATGTCATTAAACCTTTCATTACCATGTTTCTAATGAAAGACACTATGTCTTTAACCCTTTCATTACCATATTTCCAATGAAAGACACTGTCTATGTCTTTAACCCTTTCATTACCATATTTCTAATGAAAGACACTACCTATGTCATTAACCTTTGCATTACCTTATTTCTAATGAAAGACACTGCCTATGTCATTAACCCTTTCATCACCATATTTCTACTGAAAGACACTGTCTATGTCTTTAACCCTTTCATTACCATATTTCTAATGAAAGACACTGTCTATGTCATTAGCCCTTTCATTACCATATTTCTAATGAAAGACACTGTCTATGTCATTAACCCTTTCATTACCATATTTCTAATGAAAGACAGTCTATGTCATTAAACCTTTCATTACCATATTTCTAATGAAAGACACTATCTATATCATTAACCCTTTCAATACCATATTTCTAATGAAAGACACTGTCTATGTCTTTAACCCTTTTATTACCATATTTCTAATGAAAGACACTGTCTATGTCATTAGCCCTTTCATTACCATATTTCTAATGAAAGATACTGTCTATGTCTTTAACCCTTTTATTACCATATTTCTAATGAAAGACACTGCCTATGTCATTAGCCCTTTCCTTACCATATTTCTAATGAAAGACACTATGTCATTAACCCTTTCATTACCATATTTCTAATGAAAGACAGTCTATGTCATTAACCCTTTCATTACCATATTTCTAATGAAAGACACTGTCTATGTCATTAACCCTTTTATTACCATATTTCTAATGAAAGACACTGCCTATGTCATTAACCCTTTCATTACCATATTTCTAATGAAAGACACTATGTCATTAACCCTTTCATTACCATATTTCTAATGAAAGACATTGTCTATGTCATTAACCCTTTCATTACCATATTTCTAATGAAAGACAGTCTATGTGTATAAACCTTTCATTACCATATTTCTAATGAAAGACAGTCTATGTCATTAAACCTTTCATTAACATATTTCTAATGAAAGACAATGTCTATGTCATTAACCCTTTCATTACCATATTTCTAATGAAAGACACTGTCTATGTCATTAACCCTTTTATTACCATATTTCTAATGAAAGACACTGCCTATGTCATTAGCCCTTTCATTACCATATTTCTGATGAAAGACACTGTCTATGTCAATAGCCCTTTTATTACAATATTTCTAATGAAAGACACTGTCTATGTCATTAACCCTTTCATTACCATATTTCTAATGAAAGACACTGTCTATGTCATTAACCCTTTCATTAACATATTTCTAATGAAAGACACTGTCTATGTCTTTAACCCTTTCATTACCATATTTCTAATGAAAGACACTGTCTATGTCATTAACCCTTTCATTAACATATTTCTAATGAAAGACACTGTCTATGTCATTAGCCCTTTCATTACAATATTTCTAATGAAAGATACTGTCTATGTCATCAACCCTTTCATTACCATATTTCTAATGAAAGACACTGTCTATGTCATTAACCCTTTCATTAACATATTTCTAATGAAAGACACTACCTATGTCATTAACCCTTTCATTACCATATTTCTAATGAAAGACACTGTCTATATTTTTAAATTCATTTTTTTTAAATAATCAAAAATATGAAGGATTTAATTAAATTGGGTGGAAAAAATCTAAAAAATAAATAAACGGTTGTGGGAGAATTATTCGATACCCGAGAGTTATAATGAAACAGTTAAGCTATATTACTAAATTCCTCGAAAGTCTTCAATATTTTCAAAATATATTGAAACACACTGACAGAGTATTTAATTAGAAATCTGATAATAAATCGGTTAATCTGATTATTAGTAAATATGTTAACTGGCGTTCAATGAGATTTTTCTTTATTTAAGTAGTTTGGTTGAATTTGTTTATGTAAGAATAGGTCAAGAATTATCATTATCACCATCACCATCAACATCACAATGATCACCTTCACCATCATCATTACAATCACAATCATCCTCATCACCACCACTACCATGCCGCCACCACCACATCCCCTACTACCACAATCTGTGCCACATACAAAACATTAAATTCCAATGACTCAATCAGAAGCTATAACACACAATGTGATGTCACAGCTCAATATCTTAAGAAATGAGGTCATGTGATGTCACAGCTCAATATCTTAAGAAATGAGGCCATGTGATGTCACAGCTCAATATCTTAAGAAATGAGGTCATGTTTAAACTACACACTGTTAGCTTGCACTCTCAATTATCATAATTTAACATTGCTTTCACTGCTAACACGGGTTGGATGGGTCTACATAGACCAAGTCAGTACTAAATCAGGGTGACTGATCTCCCAGACAGGTCAAGAAGGTCTGTACCACTTATGTACGATCTCACGTTCCACCAAGTGCACAGGAGTGGTTGTCATGTCTTTGACACAAATGAAAGTCTTCCCAGTCCTTTTGTTTGGCAAGATTTCTATAGCTAGATGCCCTTCCTATCACCAATCCCTTTTCAGCATATACTGGGTGTGTTTACTGTGTAAATCCCCAACACTAGGGAGGTTGTCATGTCCTTGACATGGCTAAAGCGTCCTCCTGACCGAGGGCTGAATACAGCAGATTTCTTCCAGAGAAGGATAGAGAGAATGAGAAAGAGATATAGAGGAAGAATTGACGCCAATACTAGACTGGTACTTGTTTTATCAACCTTGAACTGGGTGAAAGACAAAGTTGATCTGAGAGGGATTTGAACTGAGACAGCGGAGAGCTGGAAGAAATACCACAAAGCATTCTATCCAATGTTCTAATGACCCTGCCAGTCTATCTGACGTTCTAATGACCCTGCCATTCTATCTGACATTCGAACCACTCTGCCATTCTATCTGACGTTCTAACCACTCTACCATTCTATCAGACGTTCTAACCACTCTACTATTCTATCAGACGTTCTAACCACTCTACCATTCTATCTGACGTTCTAACCACTCTATCATTCTATCTGACGTTCTAACTACTCTACCATTCTATCTGACGTTCTAACCACTCTACCATTCTATCTGACGTTCTAACCACTCTACCATTCTATCTGACGTTCTAACCACTCTACCATTCTATCTGACGTTCTAACCACTCTATCATTCTATCTGACGTTCTAACCACTCTACCATTCTATCTGACGTTCTAACCACTCTATCATTCTATCTGACGTTCTAACCACTCTACCATTCTATCTGACGTTCTAACCACTCTACCATTCTATCTGACGTTCTAACCACTCTACCATTCTATCTGACGTTCTAACCACTCTATCATTCTATCTGACGTTCTAACCACTCTATCATTCTATCTGACGTTCTAACCACTCTATCATTCTATCTGACGTTCTAACCACTCTATCATTCTATCTGACGTTCTAACCACTCTATCATTCTATCTGACGTTCTAACCACTCTATCATTCTATCTGACGTTCTAACCACTCTACCAATTCAACATCTAATCTATTCTGATACTTTATATCAAATCACTTTCCTTGCTTTTGTAATTTTTAAGTAAATACATAAAAGTCATTTGTAACTTGAGAATAATCTTTTATATGACTGCAGAAGACAGGCATAGTTTCTAGTTACAACTGTTAACATGGCATTCTGATATCATAGTTTTGTCTTTTTTAATTACTTTAGACAGCAAATAGAAAACAAAAAGAAAGATTTTTTTTTATTACACAAAGAAATAGAAAGTTAAGTTTGAATTAGTATCCTCAACCCCTAACTTACCCTTCACCTCTGGGTCTCGGCAGACAGGATGTCCCCCACCCCTAACGTACCCTTCACCCCTGGGTCTCGGCCAAAAGGAGAATACATTACCCTGGAGGAGGGTAAGGGAGATGTGCTGGAACACTCCACCTCATGGGGCATGCATTTGCGGGTGGCTAATTCTGCTCTGTTGAGTGAGTGGGGATGTGGTCTGAGGGTTACTCCACTCAAATAACAGTGAGTAGGGATGTGGTCTGAGGATTACTCCACTCCAATAACAGTCAGTAGGGATGTAGTCTGGGAGTCAACTCCACTCCAATAACAGTGAGAAGGGATATAGTCTGGGGGGTCAACTCCACTCCAATAATAGTCAGTAGGGATGTAGTCTGGGGGTCATTCCACTCCAATAACAGTCAGTAGGGATGTAGTCTGGGGGTCATTCCACTCCAATAACAGTGAGTAGGGATGTGGTCTGGGGGTCATTCCTCTCCAATAACAGTCAGTAGGGATGTGATCTGGGGGTCATTCCACTCCAATAACAGTGAGTAGGGATGTGGTCTGGGGGTCATTCCACTCCAATAACAGTCAGTAGGGATGTGGTCTGGGGGTCATTCCACTCCAATAACAGTCAGTAGGGATGTGGTCTGGGGGTCATTCCACTCCAATAACAGTCAGTAGGGATGTGGTCTGGGGGTCATTCCACTCCAATAACAGTCAGTAGGGATGTGGTCTGGGGGTCATTCCACTACAATAACAGTCAGTAGGGATGTGGTCTGGGGGTCATTCCACTCCAATAACAGTCAGTAGGGATGTGGTCTGGGGGTCATTCCACTCCAATAACAGTCAGTAGGGATGTGGTCTGGGGGTCATTCCACTCCAATAACAGTCAGTAGGGATGTGGTCTGGGAGTCAACTCCACTCCAATAACAGAGAGTAGGGATGTAGTCTGGGCGTCAACTCCACTCTAATAACAGAGAGTAGGGATATAGTCTGGGGGTCATTCCACTCCAATAACATTCAGTAGGGATGTGGTCTGGGAGTCAACTCCACTCCAATAACAGTCAGTAGGGATGTAGTCTGGGGGTCAACTCCACTCCAATAACAGTCAGTAGGGATGTAGTCTGGGGGTCATTCCACTCCAATAACAGTCAGTAGGGATGTAGTCTGGGGGTCATTCCACTCCAATAACAGTCAGTAGGGATGTAGTCTGGGGGTCATTCCACTCCAATAACAGTCAGTAGGGATGTGGTCTGGGAGTCAACTCCACTCCAATAACAGTCAGTAGGGATGTGGTCTGGGGGTCATTCCACTCCAACAACAGAGAGTAGGGATGTAGTCTGGGGGTCATTCCACTCCAATAACAGTCAGTAGGGATGTGGTCTGGGGGTCATTCCACTCCAATAACAGTCAGTAGGGATGTAGTCTGGGGGTCATTCCACTCCAATAACAGTCAGTAGGGATGTGGTCTGGGGGTCATTCCACTCCAATAAAAGTCAGTAGGGATATAGTCTGGGGGTCATTCCACTCCAATAACAGTCAGTAGGGATGTGGTCTGGGAGTCAACTCCACTCCAATAACAGTGAGTAGGGATGTAGTCTGGGGGTCAACTCCACTCCAATAACAGTCAGTAGGGATGTAATCTGGGGGTCACTCCACTCCAATAACAGTGAGTAGGGATGTAGTCTGGGGGTCATTCCACTCCAATAACAGTCAGTAGGGATGTAGTCTGGGGGTCACTCCACTCCAATAACAGTGAGTAGGGATGTTGTCTGGGGGTCATTCCACTACAATAACAGTCAGTAAGGATGTAGTCTGGGGGTCATTCCACTCCAATAACAGTCAGTAGGGATGTAGTATGGGGGGTCACTCCACTCCAATAAAAGTCAGTAGGGATGTAGTATGGGGTTCACTCCACTCCAATAACAGTCAGTAGGGATATAGTCTGGGGCTCATTCCACTCCAATAACAGTCAGTAGGGATGTGGTCTAGGGGTCACTCCACTCCAATAACAGTGAGTAAGGATGTAGTATGGGGTTCACTCCACTCCAATAACAGTGAGTAAGGATGTAGTATGGGGTTCACTCCACTCCAATAACAGTGAGTAGGGATGTAGTCTGGGGGTCAACTCCACTCCAATAACAGTCAGTAGGGATGTGGTCTGGGGGTCATTCCACTCCAATAACAGTGAGTAGGGATGTAGTCTGGGGGTCATTCCACTCCAATAACAGTGAGTAGGGATGTAGTCTGGGGGTCATTCCACTCCAATAACAGTGAGTAGGGATGTAGTCTGGGGGTCATTCCACTCCAATAACAGTGAGTAGGGATGTAGTCTGGGGGTCATTCCACTCCAATAACAGTGAGTAGGGATGTAGTCTGGGGGTCATTCCACTCCACTAACTGTAAGTAGGGACGTAGTCTGGGGGTCAACTCCACTCCAATAACAGTCATTAAGGATGTAGTCTGGGGGTCATTCCACTCCAATAACAGTGAGTAGGGATATAGTCTGGGGGTCAACTCCACTCCAATAACAGTCAGTAAGGATGTAGTCTGGGGGTCATTCCACTCCAATAACAGTGAGTAGGGATGTAGTCTGGGGGTCATTCCACTCCAATAACAGTGAGTAGGGATGTAGTCTGGGGGTCATTCCACCCCAATAACAGTCAGTAGGGATATAGTCTGGGGGTCAACTCCACGCCAATAACAGTCAGTAGGGATGTAGTATGGGGTTCACTCCACTCCAATAACAGTCAGTAGGGATATAGTCTGGGGGTCAACTCCACGCCAATAACAGTCAGTAGGGATGTAGTCTGGGGGGGTCACACCACTCCAATAACAGTCAGTAGGGATATAGTCTGGGGGTCATTCCACTCCAATAACAGTCAGTAGGGATATAGTCTGGGGGTCACTCCACTCCAATACCAGTCAGTAGGGATGTAGTCTGGGGGGGTCACACCACTCCAATAACAGTCAGTAGGGATGTAGTCTGGGGGGTCACACCACTCCAATAACAGTCAGTAAGGATGTAGTCTGGGGGTCATTCCACTCCAATAACAGTGAGTAGGGATGTAGTCTGGGGGTCACTCCACTCCAATACCAGTCAGTAAGGATGTAGTCTGGGGGGTCACACCACTCCAATAACAGTCAGTAGGGATGTAGTATGGGGTTCACTCCACTCCAATAACAGTGAGTAGGGATGTAGTATGGGGTTCACTCCACTCCAATAACAGTCAGTAGGGATGTAGTATGGGGTTCACTCCACTCCAATAACAGTGAGTAGGGATGTAGTCTGGGGGTCAACTCCACTCCAATAACAGTCAGTAGGGATGTAGTATGGGGTTCACTCCACTCCAATAACAGTGAGTAGGGATGTAGTCTGGGGGGTCATTCCACTCCAATAACAGTGAGTAGGGATGAAGTCAGGAGGTCAACTCCACTTCAATAACAGTCAGTAGGGATGTAGTCTGGGGGTCAACTCCACTCCAATAACAGTCAGTAGGGATGTGGTCTGGGGGTCACCTCCACTCCAAAAACAGTGAGTAAGGATGTAGTCTGGGGGGTCATTCCACTCCAATAACAGTGAGTAGGGATGTAGTCAGGAGGTCAACTCCACTCCAATAACAGTGAGTAGGGATGTAGTCTGGGGGTCAACTCCACTCCAATAACAGTGAGTAGGGATGTAGTCTGGGGGTCATTCCACTCCAATAACAGTCAGAAGGGATGTAGTCTAGGGGTCATTCCACTCCAATAACAGTCAGAAGGGATGTAGTCTAGGGGTCATTCCACTCCAATACCAGTCAGTAGGGATGTAGTCTGGGGGTCATTCCACTCCAATAACAGTGAGAAGGGATGTAGTCAGGAGGTCAACTCCACTCCAATAACAGTGAGTAGGGATGTAGTCTGGGGGTCATTCCACTCCAATAACAGTCAGAAGGGATGTAGTCTAGGGGTCATTCCACTCCAATAACAGTCAGAAGGGATGTAGTCTAGGGGTCATTCCACTCCAATAACAGTCAGAAGGGATGTAGTCTAGGGGTCATTCCACTCCAATACCAGTCAGTAGGGATGTAGTCTGGGGGTCATTCCACTCCAATAACAGTGAGAAGGGATGTAGTCAGGAGGTCAACTCCACTCCAATAACAGTGAGTAGGGATGTAGTCTGGGGGTCATTCCACTCCAATAACAGTCAGAAGGGATGTAGTCTAGGGGTCATTCCACTCCAATAACAGTCAGAAGGGATGTAGTCTAGGGGTCATTCCACTCCAATACCAGTCAGTAGGGATGTAGTCTGGGGGTCATTCCACTCCAATAACAGTGAGAAGGGATGTAGTCAGGAGGTCAACTCCACTCCAATAACAGTGAGTAGGGATGTAGTCTGGGGGTCATTCCACTCCAATAACAGTCAGAAGGGATGTAGTCAGGAGGTCAATTCCACTCCAATAACAGTCAGTAGGGATGTAGTCTGGGGGTCATTCCACTCCAATAACAGTGAGTAGGGATGTAGTCTGGGGGTCAACTCCACTCCAATAACAGTCAGTAGGGATGTAGTCTAGGGGTCATTCCACTCCAATAACAGTCAGTAAGGATGTTGTCTGGGGGTCAACTCCACTCCAATAACAGTGAGTAGGGATGTAGTCTGGGGGTCATTCCACTCCAATAACAGTGAGTAGGGATGTAGTCTGGGGGTCATTCCACTCCAATAACAGTGAGTAGGGATGTAGTCTGGGGGTCATTCCACCCCAATAACAGTCAGTAGGGATATAGTCTGGGGGTCAACTCCACGCCAATAACAGTCAGTAGGGATGTAGTATGGGGTTCACTCCACTCCAATAACAGTCAGTAGGGATATAGTCTGGGGGTCAACTCCACGCCAATAACAGTCAGTAGGGATGTAGTCTGGGGGGGTCACACCACTCCAATAACAGTCAGTAGGGATATAGTCTGGGGGTCATTCCACTCCAATAACAGTCAGTAGGGATATAGTCTGGGGGTCACTCCACTCCAATACCAGTCAGTAGGGATGTAGTCTGGGGGGGTCACACCACTCCAATAACAGTCAGTAGGGATGTAGTCTGGGGGGTCACACCACTCCAATAACAGTCAGTAAGGATGTAGTCTGGGGGTCATTCCACTCCAATAACAGTGAGTAGGGATGTAGTCTGGGGGTCACTCCACTCCAATACCAGTCAGTAAGGATGTAGTCTGGGGGGTCACACCACTCCAATAACAGTCAGTAGGGATGTAGTATGGGGTTCACTCCACTCCAATAACAGTGAGTAGGGATGTAGTATGGGGTTCACTCCACTCCAATAACAGTGAGTAGGGATGTAGTCTGGGGGGTCATTCCACTCCAATAACAGTGAGTAGGGATGAAGTCAGGAGGTCAACTCCACTTCAATAACAGTCAGTAGGGATGTAGTCTGGGGGTCAACTCCACTCCAATAACAGTGAGTAAGGATGTAGTCTGGGGGGTCATTCCACTCCAATAACAGTGAGTAGGGATGTAGTCAGGAGGTCAACTCCACTCCAATAACAGTGAGTAGGGATGTAGTCTGGGGGTCAACTCCACTCCAATAACAGTGAGTAGGGATGTAGTCTGGGGGTCATTCCACTCCAATAACAGTCAGAAGGGATGTAGTCAGGAGGTCAACTCCACTCCAATAACAGTGAGTAGGGATGTAGTCAGGAGGTCAACTCCACTCCAATAACAGTGAGTAGGGATGTAGTCTGGGGGTCAACTCCACTCCAATAACAGTGAGTAGGGATGTAGTCTGGGGGTCATTCCACTCCAATAACAGTCAGAAGGGATGTAGTCAGGAGGTCAACTCCACTCCAATAACAGTGAGTAGGGATGTAGTCTGGGGGTCATTCCACTCCAATAACAGTCAGAAGGGATGTAGTCTAGGGGTCATTCCACTCCAATAACAGTCAGAAGGGATGTAGTCTAGGGGTCATTCCACTCCAATACCAGTCAGTAGGGATGTAGTCTGGGGGTCATTCCACTCCAATAACAGTGAGAAGGGATGTAGTCAGGAGGTCAACTCCACTCCAATAACAGTGAGTAGGGATGTAGTCTGGGGGTCATTCCACTCCAATAACAGTCAGAAGGGATGTAGTCAGGAGGTCAATTCCACTCCAATAACAGTCAGTAGGGATGTAGTCTGGGGGTCATTCCACTCCAATAACAGTCAGTAGGGATGTAGTCTGGGGGTCAACTCCACTCCAATAACAGTCAGTAGGGATGTAGTCTAGGGGTCATTCCACTCCAATAACAGTCAGTAAGGATGTTGTCTGGGGGTCAACTCCACTCCAATAACAGTGAGTAGGGATGTAGTCTGGGGGTCATTCCACTCCACTAACTGTGAGTAGGGACGTAGTCTGGGGGTCAACTCCACCCCAATAACAGTCAGTAGGGATATAGTCTGGGGGTCAACTCCACCCCAATAACAGTCAGTAGGGATATAGTCTGGGGGTCAACTCCACGCCAATAACAGGCAGTAGGGATGTAGTCTGGGGTCAACTCCACTCCAATAACAGTGAGTACGGATGTAGTCTGGGGGTCATTCCACTCCAAAAACAGTGAGTAAGGATGTAGTCTGGGGGTCATTCCACTCCAATAACAGTCAGTAGGGATGTAGTCAGGGGGTCAACTCCACTCCAATAACAGTGAGTAGGGATGTAGTCTGGGGGTCATTCTACTCCAAAAACAGTGAGTAATAACTTGGTAGATTTAAAAAAATGGAGCAACTCAAGTACACCAAAATAGGTTGAAAAAGTTGGTCTTCCAGGCCAACGAAACGGTATGGCTGTTATTAATTGTACAAACATGTATATATAAACACATGCGCACACACACACACACACACACACACATATATATATATATATATATATATATATATAAAGGGTGTCCATAAAATCCGTGTGAAATTTAAAATACTTGTAGCTTTGTGACTATACATTGACTTTATGGACACCCTGTCTGTGTATACGTATATATATATATATATATATAAACTTAATAAAATTAACAAAGAGAGGACAACAAAATGAATGGAAACAAGGCAAAATGAAAAACAATTTTTTAAGGGGAAAGCGAAAGGTTTCCAACTTTGGTATATCAAAGACAGGACAACCTCTCTAGTACTGGTGCCATGATAAAATATACTAACCCTCACTCATATCTGTTGATATCCATCACTATCACCATCATTCTCTCTCTCTCTCTCTCTCCTACACCTACCAACCTCTCTTTGTATCTATTACTTGCTCTCTTCTAAATCCACATATCCTTACTGTTATTCCACCATATTGATCATATTGTTTTCTACCCACCATCAACCAACATGTAAACACTACTATCACCCTTATCCTATTTCACTCATAATAATACTTTCTCTTCATCCCACTCTTGTCTGTCATTCCTCTTCTAATTACACTCTTAGTGACATTTACCTGGAAAGTTAGAGATTACGTGGAGTAGAGCGGACTGTTTAACATTGCTTTGGACAAGACAACACTATAACATGATAAAATACAGCCAGTACCAGATGTCAATTAAAATGACAAGACAGCACTACCAGTGTTGGTAACAAAATAAAATACAGTCAGTAAATTAAAGATGTCAATTAAAAGGAGACAGTATGGGATAGCTTTAGTCAAATTAAGGAAATCACAACTTTTCTAGTGCTGAGACAAGTCAAATCAGATGCCCATGTCTTACTCATACAGAACTGTTTCTGGTTTGGTTTCTACAGCTTGATGTCCTTCCTAAAGCTAACCACATTTACAGTTGATTTAAAACTGCACTATCCACAAGTGTTTTTTAACCTTCATATCATGTCTTCCTATTTTATCTGATGAAAACACAAATTTTATTGCATGATGATATTTGTTTTTGAAATGCGCATAATAAAATACATGGAACTCTTTTAACCATCTTTTGATCTTATATATTATGTATACTCCAGTCCTACAAACTGTAGAGTGCTTCTTATCCGATATCTGCATTGCTTTATTGTACTACAATAAAACTCACCACCTACATATATATATATATATATATATATATATATATATATATATATATATATTTATTAAAATAACAGATTAAAGTTTAAGCAAAGAATCGCTGCTTTCACCCTTAACGGGATCTTCTGAAACTAAAAAAATCAATCTGTGAACGCAGAAGTAAATATTTCGAAAAACGTTGCAACTGAAGGAAAACAGGAAGACGATACTTTGGCTCGTGAAAACATTCCATGGCAATAAACGGAAAAAAGCGAAGATAATGCGCCGGAGCGATGAGAACAATTACACGCAAAGACAAAACCACGTTTTTATATATATATATAAAAATAAAATTAGAATTTTATTTCTCGCCTTAGCACAGCTGATACATAAATGTAAGTATGCACGTGTACATACACATATATACACATACACACATATATATATATACACATACACACATATATATATACACACATGCACACACATATATATATATATATATATATACACACATATATACATATGGGTTATATTGAACATTAATAATTCTTTCTACTTTTGGCACAAGGCCAGCAATTATCCCAGTGTATTACTGGTACTTTATTTTATCGACCCCGTAAGGATGAAAGGCAAAGTTAACCTCGGCGGGATTTGAACTCAGAATGGAAAGAGCCGTAACTCTATGCTGCAAAGCATGGCATCAGACCCTCTAACGATTCTGCCAAGTTATGTTCAATTCGTTTGTAAACAAACGGCCCGATTTGAAGCTGTGCTGGTGACCGATTGTCACCAGTTTGTTCAAAAGCCAGTGTTGAACAAACTGGTGACAATCGGCCACCGGCACAATTTCATATCGGGCCGTTTGTTTACAAATGAATTGAACATTATAAAATAAAGTACCAGTAATGTACTGGTTAATTGCTGGCCTTGTGCCGAAAGTAGAAACAATTATTAATGTTCAATATAACCCATATGTACATATGTATATATGTATGTGTGTGTATGTATATATGTGTGTGTGTGTGTATTTTCCATTTATAATGAATTACTGCTATTGCTACATGCTCTGATGGATGTGTAACAGTAATATACGCGAATGGCAAAGCATAAACGAACTGAGAGAGAGACTGAGCATAAGAGGAATCAAATGCTGTGTGCAGGAGAGGCGGTTGCATTGGTATGGACATGTGATGCGTATGAAGGATGACAGCTGCATAAAAAGGTGCAGAGTACTAGAAGTCAATGGAAGCCACGGAGTGGGGAGACCCAAGAAGACCTGGGATGAGGTGATAAAAGCCGACCTTACCCAATTACACCTCTCAAAGGCGATGACACAGGACCATGACCTCTGGTGTCATGCAGTAATACAGAAGACTGGACCCCTCACGGGTACAAGCTGAAGCTGAAGCATATAGACTATATGCCTCCACCCCCTCCCACTAAAAGTGGTCGTGGAGGTGCCACGGCAAAAAAGCACCCAGCACTCACTGTAAATGAGGTTGGTGTTAGGAAGGGCATCCAGCTGTAGAAATCAAGCCAGAATCAGTTCCTGTATGAGCAAGACAAGGTCACCTGACCAGGCACTGCCCACAACAGGACAACCCGTCTAACCCATGCTAGCATGGAAGAACAGATGTGAAATGGTGATGATGATATATATATATATAGTAATAATAAATGTGAAGAATAAAATTCAAAGAGGGCTCGATTGATTTTTTTAGTTTTAGAAGATCCTGTTGAAAGCAGCTTAAACTTTAATCTGTTAATTTAATGAATATATATATATATATTCATTAAAGTATCAAAGTAACACAATATATTATGAAAACAGCTAAATATGTGTGAGAGTTGTCAGACTTCTATCACACAATCACACACACACTCAGTCTTTCAGGTCCCCCCAAAAACCAGTCTAATATTCAAAGAAGTTGTAATTAATGTTTATTACAGAAAAGAAAAGGAGATGAAGACTGATAATATAGATGGAGTTTGGGAATGTCTTTGAGACATCCTTCTGAAGGTTATGGGCAGATCTGTGGTTGGTACAAGGTCCGAGCAAGGCATAGAGTGAAATGGGGTTGAAATAATAAGGTAGATAGAGTCATAAAAGCTAAGAAAGATACCTGGAAAGACTGGGGGAAGCTGAAGACAATAGTTAAGAGAGGTTTGGCACCAAGTTTAGTTAACAAGGGGAGAAGCACATGTTCTACATGGGAATTAGAAGCATGAGGGTTTTCTAGATTATGTAACAGAGTGCTAGAGAATATTGAGATGTTGGGGAAAAAACAGGGGAGCATTTGGCTTTAATGATGTTGAAAATAAAGAGGAATGAGGAGCTATTATGAGAGACAGTCAACATAGAGAGTACACTATAAGGCCTAGGTCAAACTGGGGTTATTAAAAGAAGACAAATGATGATAAATGTGTATATCTGTTTCTTTGGATTGACACAGCTTGGGCAGCTGGCAGCATTTGTTTATTTCCCACATAATATCTCCTGCAGCTCAATTAATCAATATGTGAAGATCAGTGGCATAAGTCTTTTACTTCTTTTTTGCTCACTTATTTCTGAAAGGGTTGTGGAGGGCAGAGTCCTCAAACACTCTTTCCAGTGGGTCCTGTCAGAAGCGACTGGTTCCAACTGATCTGGTTGGATCCCTAAGTGAGACTAGCCAAGCTCATGGATGATATCTAACCATCTTGCTCCTGGGTCACCTGCCGGCTGGTTTTGCCCAGAAAATCTCCCCAGCGATTTTTTCCTGAGATATTCTAACCACATGCCCATAGTATCGGAGCTGTGATCTCTTAATTCGGAGAAGTGGCTCTACCTGGAATGACTCTGATCTCCGAGCTACACATTCTAAGATCCTTTGGAAGAACTCTATTTCGTCATCTTGTATTCGCGATTGTATTCTTTGAGTCATTACCAAAGATTCATAACCATAGGTAAGGATTGACATAAGTACCTGACATAAAAACAAGTAAGGCTTGGTATCAGGAATACCATCCAGTCATAGAATACTGCCTCAAAAGTCTCATCCAACATATACCAGCATGGAAAAATAGTTATACAACTTATGATAATTTTTGTACATACATATTTGCATTTGTGCAATCATGCATAGATGGTGGACTATACCAGATTTTTTATGGAGTATGACTGGCGACCCAATAATGAAAACACCTGAGAAACCTCCTTATAAGATGCAACCTTATAAAAGGCCATCTAAATCATGCAGCAACAGGATGGAAGAGACCCCACACTGGCTGGATGTCATCAATGAGGATGCAAAGAGGCTGACACGAGAGCACTAGTGACAGAGGGCACTCGTGGACCTGGTTGGCTCTACACATGATGATGCCTCTGGGATTACTGACCTAGGATGACCCCAGTCTCATTGAAGAAGAAGAAGAAGCATAAATGGTTGACTTTATCAGATGTTTTGATGAAGTAAATGTTGACTGAATTACACAATTATTTCCAATTATCAATATAAATAATCAATAAGTTTGGCACTGCTGCTTCTTTAGAAGTGAATGGTATCATTTGAAAAATATAATTCTTCTATATGTGAATATTTGAAGTTCCAGCATGATTTAGAGTGATTTCTATCAAAGAGGGCGTTATCCTTAATAAGCCAACAAAAAAAAGATGTTTGTTCTACAGCTCGTAGCTTTAACCAGGTGGAACATTCATTATAATAGTAAACATAAGTGGGTGTTTGTATGGGGATATATGTATTATATATATATATACACACACACATATATATATATATATATACACACATATGTATAAATTTGAGTAATATGCCCCTACACCCAAATATAACACACACATACAATCAAATTAATCTGGGCTTTATTGTTCTGAACAAATTTACTTTACATTTGTTTTGTAAATTTTTGTTGTGAAATGACGAGAAGGATATCATGTTATATTTCTAAAAATTATATTGAATAGAATCTAGTTTGTCAGATCACAGGTCCTTAATTCCTGTTGTCACAGAGGTGCTGACTTGGGTATTTAAGTCCGGCAGCGCCCATCTCGCTCCAGGTCTGAACATAGCAGAATTCTTCTAGATGACCTATGGTCATGAATCTTGGGTAAAAATACAATCGCCAATACAAGCGGCCAAAATGAGATTCCTTTGGAGGGTCTTTGGAGTAATGTTACTTGATAGAGTGTGTAGTTTGGAGATCAGAGTTGCTCCAGGTAGAGCGGCTCCGAATTAAGAGATCACAGCTCTGATACTATGGGTATGTCATTAGAATGTCTCAGGACAGATTTTATGGTCAAAACCAACTGGCAGGAGACCCAGTGGCAGACCCTGAGTGAGATAATTGGATAACATCCATGGGTTTGGCTGGTTTCAGTTGGGGATCCAGCTGGATTAATTGAAGACAGTTGCTTCTGACAGGATCCACTGGAAGGAGTGTCTGACAACTGCCCCCACGACCCTCTCAAGAATAAGTGAGCAAAGAAGAAGAAAAAGAAGATAGAGAGGGAAGAATTGACCCCATGACATCCTGGATTTCATCCCTCTGTATAACATCTGGGCAAATGTTATTTTCCATAGTCTAGAGTTGACCTAAACCTCATGACTAAAACAGAATAAAGAGAAATTGTTTAGATGTCAGATGAACTGTACCTATAATTTAAAGTACTAGCCATGTCACACACATGAGAGCTTGTTGCAACCTCTTCATCATGAGATAGGTGCAAATTTCCAAAGCACCAAAGACCATTATATATCTCTCAGAGTCTTGTGTTCCCACCAGTTTATGTTTTGAGAAGTGATGTATAGGTTCTGTCAAGACTTCTGTGTTGCTTGGTTGAGAATGTCCAAGTTTTATTATCATAGAGTAGTATTGGCTGGATTGTGGATAGGAAAAGTCTGACTTTGGATAAGTTAAGAAGAGTGCAGTGCCAAATATGGTCTAAGACTTTGGATGAGTTAAGAATACTACAGTGCCAAATATGGTCTAATTTGTTTCAAGCTAACCATGCTTGGGCTTTTCTGGTGGTAAAATCCAGCCAGCACACTCTGTAAAGGGGTAGTGCTAGTCATGATAAAATACACCCAACATACTCTCAAAATTGGTATGACTGGTGCCATGATAAAAAGTACCTATTCCACCCTGTAAAGTGGTAGTGCTGCTTTTCGTGGTACCAGCACTACCACTTTACAATGTGAATTGGGTGCTTTTCATTGTGGCAGCACCAGTACTACCTCATTACAACATTAAGGAGCTCAATGTCCTTGATCTGGCTGTCGGGGCACTTATGGAGTTGAGAATATGTAATACATCTATATATCCAGTATATTCTCTTTCTATTTAAATAGAAAGAGAATATAACTGAAATATTTGATTAATAACAGTCTATTTTGTTGTTGCAATAACTAGAAAGTGGCAGGAAATAATGTAGAAAATAGCAACTTTATTACTATATTTGATATATCTTATTGTGTCTACCTCACAGAGAAGTGGGATTCTCAACATAATAGGAATCACTATATTATATTAATGAGAGAAAATAATAGTTTTGTGACATGAAGAGGGAGAGAGGGTGAGACAGAGAGAGAGAGAAAATGGGTAGACAGAGAGAGGGGAGACAGAGAGAGAGAGGGGGAGACATGGGGGGAAGAGAGAGGGGGTCCTTTCCTAAAATAACATGTCTTGTATTCAACTTCAATTATGAAACTCAATGAAATATTAAGATCACTAGGTTGTTATATTGTTTCAACAAAGAACATACTCTTGGGTCCCAAATAATAGGGAGTGTAGAATAAACTGGGGGGGGGGGGACAAGATTAAGCTGGAGGGGGTGGAACAAGTGGGGCCTTTTTTAATGGCAACCAATTTAGAATGTGTACTGAATGTATTTATTGTGGCCCCAGCATGACCTCTGGTTGATGAATGAGAGGAATGAGTGGGAGATGATCTTACAAGGGAAACCAACTATAGACATTGACATAGGATCAAAGAAACAACGAAGGAACTGAAAAATGGTAAAGACACTAGTCTGTCAGAGATAGTTGTTGATGCACAGTAATATTCTAGTCTCCTGTATGATGAACCAGTGGAGGTGTGTGGCCTAGTGGTAAAGGTGTTGGACTTACGATCATAATGCTGTGGCTTTGATTCCTGGGTTAGTGTCTTGTGTTATTGAGCAAAACACTTCATTTCACGTTGCTTCAGTATACTCAGCTGAAAATGAGTACCAGCAGCAATATCTTTTGTTGATCTGGAAAAGGCCTTTAAACAAGTACTATGATCTGTCACTTGGAGTCCTTAAGGGAACTAGGTATAAAAGAGTGAGCCATGTACAGAAGAGCTGTCAGTAAGTTAAGTAATGAGTTTAGTGAAGAATTCAATGTGCAGGTAGGTGATCATCAGGATTCAGTCCTTAGCCCGCTCCCGTGTGGCAATTCTCCAGGTCATAACTGAGGAGTTTAAAATAGGCTGTCAATGGGAACTTCCGTATTTTGATGACCTAGTTCTTATAGCCAAATAGAAGAGCTCGGAATGTAAAGACAGGGAAATGATCCTATCAGGGAAGTGGAAGAGCTAGGGATGTCAAGAAGACAGGGCCATGATCCCATCAGGAAAGTGGTACTGCTCAAAATGTAGAAACTATACAATATAAATCTTGGGTACACAAGAGGTGCAGTGGGGTAGCAGGCAGATTAACAAAAAAGGTTGACTTTGCATGGAACAGATGCACAAGGATAGCTGGTTAGTAAGGGCATCAGTGAAATAAACTTTTTCCAACCCCAGGAAGGTTCCATAGAAGTAGTTGATAGCTTCTGCTACCTGGGTGATTAGTGGTACAGGAGGTTGCACTGAGAACATAGGAGCAAGGATCTGAAGGAGATGTGTTTACATTTATGACACTATTGGTAACATAAGTGTTTCTATAACACTTATTCTCAACCAGCACATTGTGTTGGTTGCTATTTTCTACCTATCTTCATATGTGTGTGATACTAAATGATTATATATATATATATATCATCATCATCATTTTAACGTCTGCTTTCCTTGCTAGCAAGGGTTAGATGGGTCTACATAGATCAAGTCAGTACTGAAGCAGTGGCTACTGATCTCCCAGACAAGCTAGGGATCAGTCCTAGTGCACAAGGGAGGTTGTCATGTCTTTGACACAACTAAAGGGTTTTCCTAACTCTTTGTTTGATAAGCTTTCTATGGCTGGTTGCCGTTCCTATCACCACACTCACACACATGTATATATATACACATATACACACCCCACACACATATATATCTTCGCCCACTTATACCTGAGAGAGGGAAGTCCTCAAAAACTTTTTTCAGTGGATCCTTTCAGAAGCAAGTCTCTAACTGATCTGGCTGGATCCCCAAATGAGATCAGCCTAGCTCGTGGATGTTATCCAACCATCTTGCTCAAGTCTACCCCTGGGTCTCCTGTCAGTTGGGTTTACCCATAAAATCTGTCTAGTGATTCTATCTTGAGACATTCTAACCACATGTCCATAGTATTGGAACTGTGATCTCTTAATTCGGAGAAGTAACAGCTCTACCTCGAGTGACTCTCTGATCACCGAGCTACACTCTATCAAGTGATGTTACTCCAAAGACCCTTCGAAGGAACCCCCATTTCGGCCACTTGTATTCGCGATCGTATTCTTTCAGTCATTACCCAAGATTCATGACCATAGGTAAGGGTTGGAACAAATACCAAATTGAAGATAGTGAGTTTGGCTTTTACACCTACCTCCCTTCTTCTGATTACTGATGCTGAAGCACTACTGCACCATACATATATATATGTGTGTGGATAAATCATTAATAATAACAAATATATACAATTATGTTATTATAATAAGCCTGTAGTAAAACTCTGTATCTAAAAGTTGCAAATTTAAAATTAATCTTAGTGGAGGTGTCTAATCTTATCAGCACATTTTAAACTGAATCAATAGCAAATTATTTGGTAATTATGACTAATTTAAAACAAAAACTTATAAAAATTTAAGTTTAAACTATTTCAGTGACATATTACGTTTCCAGATAGATTTTTAAAATTCATTTTTAATCCCAATATATTATACATCTAAAATTTCCAGTTTAAGCTTTGAGATTCTTTTAAGTTGCGGATCAATTTTGCTGTATCATGACAGTTATTTTAAAACCAGTATTCTCTATTGATCAACCTGGTTCCATGTTACAAATCGCGTAGACTTCAAGGTTAGGATAAGAAGATTTACATTGTTCATTTTTAGATTTATCAGAAATATTCTATTCATGTCTATTATTCGATTAGCTTTGATTAAAGGAAAAAGAAAATAGATAAAAAAAAAAAAAGACGACTTTAAGATTTGCGAATGGAAAGCTTATATACTCTCGGGAATAAGCAGAGGAATCGGTAATTTTTCTACGTGGTGTCCGTTGATTCTATTAAAAACCAGAATTAGTCGTTTAGTTTACATATTTAGATCCCCAACCCATCCTATTTATTTTATAACGTATGGGATTTCTAGTAATGCACTTTTTTTTTTATCATGTATTTTGTTTTTTAATGTTTAAAGAAAATTAAAATAAAATTTCGCCGGAGATAGATTAGCATAATTTAATAAGATGGGTATGGGGTGGAAAAAATCTGAAAAATTAATAAACGGGGACGAAAATTCGAGATCCGAAAGTATATATATATACAAAATTATATATTTGCTTCACAATAAGGATGTCCCATCTTCGATTCGATTATGCGGCATCTTAACTGTTTTCTATAGCAGCGGTTCCTAACCACAGACCCATTTATTTAAACGAATTTTCCCCACAGATCCCGCCAAATATGAAAGATCGGCCACTTAAAGACTACATCTAAAACAATTTGAATATTCCGGTAGATTTAGAAATGGCTTTTAAAATTTACAAAGTTTATTTTAATTTCTCTTATATAGAGTAATTATGCATTTCCCACCACAGCCTTTTAAAATGTTGGACTCAGTTGGTGGCCCCAGGTTGGGTGGGAATCGTTGTCCTACAGCTTCAAGTTCACCCAAGACTTTTCTGAGTCAAACTGTCGTCTGTAGATTCCATGTTTAATTACAAGAGCTGTCCTTTATCACACAGTATCATGCCTGATTGTGTTCTTAAGTTTGTTGTAGCTATCACGGAGGGAATTACAAAATATGTATATATCTGGAAAATGTTTAACGACTTAACGCGTAGATAGCTCCCGATGATCGAACAGGGATGCTCATCGTCGAAACTGACGAAGAATCGATTTATTATTTAACTAAAAACTAATTACTCGACGTATTACTGAATCTATATTAAAAAAATGCCGTTACTTTTTTCAACAGAAAAAAAATATATATAGCGTTAATTCCAATAGAGTATTTATTCTACTGATGATTACAAAATTCTTTAAAATAAAGAAACAGTTCTAAATATTTGTCATACTTGAATCTTGATATAAGTTACGCAGACCAAGACAAGAATTGTGAGTAGAAATTAGGACAATGTGAAGAGACAGAAATAAGAATTAAAATAGGTAAAAATGTGAAATTATTAGTCTGAAAAATGAAATGACATTCCGAGAGTGACGGTTAAATTAGTATTAGGTACCTCAAACTATCTTAAAAGATGCCATTGATAGCAGGCTGTCGGCCGACAAGAATGTCTTTTGACAAACTCTTTAAATAACGAACAAATATTTACAGGCAGCTCCATTTCTGTAGCATTTTTTCCTACCCACTATTTCTGTCGATATAACAGTTCTTGTTACATAAATAGCAATACCTTATCACATTATATATATATATATATATACACTTGAGAATAAAAAATACATTTTGCTCATTTAATTTGGTTTGTAAACTACATTACAATTACATATATATTGTTATATATATATATATAATTTAGAGAGAAATGTCTATAGTTGGGGACTGATATAATCAGTAAAGACGAAATGAAAACTAGACTGGGAGCAGTCTTATTAAATCTATCACACACACATAACTTAATCGATATATTTTAACAATATAGCTATTCATGCAATAAGTAAACTTCCATTCAAAGTGCGCGGCAGTAATTGCATGGCTAAGGAGAGGGGGGTATTATTTTGGGGGGTTTCGGTTAGTTTCAATCTTTGCATTAAAAAGTGATGGTAAAATTGGTAAAGAAAAGTTACTGATAAAGGGAAAAAGGAAAGGCATATTGCAAAATATTGAAGTGAAATCGTTATTGGCAGTATGAAATAAGTTTGAAAGCAAGGTCAGAGGTGTAGTGGAAAAACGACTTAACACATGCGCAGAGTAAATAGAAGAAAGCTGATCTGACATTGAAGCTTTCTGCAGTTGATTGACGTCACCATCACTAGTTTTAACAAGAGAATCTTCTATTGTTTTCCATCTTAAAACATGTGTCTGCTCATTCTTTCAATGCACCTTGATAATGATAGAATGACTTAGTATATAACAACCTTGTACACATTAAAAAATATAATACGTGCAATTGGTCTTCCTGTTTGGTATATATATATATATATCCCATATTCACGTAAATTTAATTTCAGTCGTTTTTAATTCCACCTCTCCTCAATTTAACAATCGAAAACTATATTTATTAATGCCAGCATTGTGAAATTTATCAACAAAGCCGGTTTACAAATTAGTTTGGTTTCTGCTAGACTGCCATCTAGCACCAATCTCCGCCAACAGCCATCTCTTATTAATACCCACGTGTCAGTCTAATCTTATTGTGAACGTAAGTGCTGTTGGTTTATTTAGTTCATGTTATTTATTTCAATGTATATTTATGTCGCAACTTTATTTTTGGCTGTTAAACCGATTTTTCTTCGCTTCTTAAAAAAAAAACAATCGATATATATATGTATTATATATATATAATATATTTTTACTCCCTTTTTCTCCTTTACCACCCACATTTTCAATTTCGTTTAATGAAAGATGATAAAAAATGTTTTTTTGGTAGAGACATATAATTTCCTTACATAAGAAAATTTTTTTGTAAGTAAAGTATGGATGATTTAAAGTATATCATTTTTATACCTCTCAACGGTCGTCCCATCTTTAGTGTAGCCAAAAACTTCTTTCGTAGTTAAAGACATCTTTTTTTATGTAATGGGGGAAAATAAAACACTATTTCATTGAGTATTTTAATATGTAATGAAGGACAAGAAAGAAAGAGGGAGGAAATCGGGGGAGGATATAAGCGGCCTTACATTACATTTAATGGAATGGAAGTGCGCATGTCAGAGTGTCATGTGACACATCACATGACTACTTTCTCTTCTTAATCTCCAATATAACATATACGTGTGTATATATACACACTCATATGTATATATACTTTGTATACACACACGCATATATATATATATATATATATATATATATATATATATATATATATGATATTAAACGTGTGTATATCTTCAATCTTTCTTTCTAAAAAATGTCTTACAGCTACAGAATATATTGATTCGTTTGTTGTATTTAAAAAGAAAAACACTATATTTTGAATGTCTATTTTTTTTCAAATATTTGAAATTTATCTCAAGTAATTATATTTAAGGGCGGAGAAAGAGTGCTCAATATTTTTCCGCTATTTCTGCTTCCTTTTTGTTAACCCCTACCCCCTCTATATCAATATATTTACCTGTCTCTTTCTCTCTCTCTCTCTCTATATATATATATATCAATATCTGCCTGCCTCTTCTCTCTCTATATATATAGCAATATCGGCTTCTCTCATATATAGAGAGAAAGAGATATCAGTATCTGCCTTTCTCTCTCTATCAATATATTTATTTGCTTCTCTTTCTATAAGTATATATATCTGTCAATATCTGCCTCTCCCTATCAATATTTACCTCCCTCTCCATATATATGTATCTGCCTCTCTCTCTTGATGTGTTATTAGTGACAGTGAAGTAGTAGCAATAACAAAGATAGTAGTAATAGTAACATCAGTGATAGTAGTAGTGGTAGTAGCAGTAACAACAATAGTGGTAGTAGTAACAGGAGTAGTGGTGGTAGTAGTAACAACAATAGTGATAGTAGTAGTAGTAACAGTGGTAGTGGTAGTAGGCTGTATTTCTTCTTACATAGCAACGTGCAGCTGCTGCGAGAAGTGGAGGGCATTATTAAATCTTCAGCTCTCACTCACAGCCACACATATATATATATATATATACATACACACAACCATATATAACATAATATACATACAGCTATATATATACATTATTTAGTATATATATTAAGTGTATATATATATATATATATATTTAGTGTGCAGCGTTGAGCTCTGTTACAACAGTATTTAGCGTTAGTGAAAAATGGCGGCTTATGAGGGTCATGTAGCAAAGCGTCAAAAAACTGAAAATAATGGATATGGAATGAACCAAGGAAAAGTAAGTGCTTGGACATTTTTAGCTTAGATATTTTTGTATATATAAAAAAAAAACTATTAATATATATATATATATATAGAGATATATATAATTCAATTTTAAATTTTAGAGTGAAAGTCAATTTGTACACACACACACACACACACACACATATGTGTGTATAATGCAAATAATGTTCCAGGAAAATGTGTAAAAAGTGATATTGGTGTGTGATGTGTTTTTAGTTTTCTTGGCTGGGTTGCAATAAATTAGAAATTGTTAGAGAATTGATTGGAAATTGAAATCTATTTAGTTAATGGAGATATTTTAAAATATCAGAAAATGTGGAATTTTCCCCTTTTTTTCTCTTTAATTTACTAACCTCTTATTTTCACTTCTTCACATAATATTATATAATTATTGTTTGAGGTTTCTGATTTCTAATACATTGTTAAATATATAATTGTTTTTTACAATATAGTTTCTTTTAAAAATCTCTTAATATCTTCCATAAAACATTTCAGCAACATAAATATAGATTATTTATATTTGAAATATTAAATTATAGATATTTGATATTTGTGACCGCATGGCTTAGTGTAAAGAAGAAATGATGGCTACAAACATCTTTTATAATGTGAAATAAACCTTTATAAACTCTCTTGGAATATTTCCCCCTTTTAATTAGTTTTTAATGTTTTAATATCTAAACCTTAATGACAATTAGTATTAAGACAGTAACAACGACCTCATATTTTATTTTTCATTTACAAAAGACACAGACATAGCTTTCCTTTCCTCCCTGGTATTTCTCTCCCTATTCTACCTTATGACTAATATATTACAAAATAAAGGGCTTTGATGGGGGAGGAAACTGCTCCACAAAATAAAGGGGATCCATCAACTATTTCTCTCCCTATTTCTCATATCTTATGACTAATATATTTACTTCACAGAAAATAAAGGGGATCCATGAAGTATTATTAAAAGGAATAATATATTTCTACTCCAGAGAAAAAAAGGGATTCATGAAATATATAAAAAATAAATAAAATGTGATATTTTTCTGTTTCTCTTTTATTAAACATTCCCAACTATTGTTGGTTTATATAAAAATTTCATTTACATTTAAATTGTTGCACAATTTTCTTATTTGAAATTGTTAGCTTTTGATAATATAATGAATATTTCTTAAAATACTATATATTTTCTTTGTAAAAGAAATATAATGTAGAGATCACTACGAATGGTTGAATATTTTAAATTTCCATATTAAAAAAAAAAAAATCATTAAAAATGGAGGAGGGGACACTTAAAGGAAGAATATTTTCTAAATTCTGTGTCAAAAATGTTGCTGGCAATGTGTTTATTATATGGTTGAATGGAAGTTTTGTTGCTGAAGATGTGGCGAGCAACTTATCACAGCCAACTACTTGCCAAAGTAGCCATGTTCAACTTGTATCGAAAATAAAATCGATGTGACCTTTTTATTATTTCTTCTCTGTCCTGGCTAAGAAACCATTATTTCTTCTCTGTCCGATTGTGATCGTCATGGAGGTTTTTAATTTCCACTTGGAACATCTAGGAAATACAATATGTATTTATATCAAATGGGATATGCTGCTTAACATTATTGGCGCTAGTTTATATATAGCATCAATCTCCTTTGTTGTAAAATTATAGAATATGGAGATTACGAGTGAAAAAAATGCCAAGAATTTGTCATGTCTCTCTTTACATATTTGTCTCCATTATTAAAGCTGCTTAAGAAATATTGCAATGATTTAATTTATTTTCCCACTCCCAGTTTTCAATTAATGTCAGGACCTTACTCTTAATCCCCCCCCCCCCCCCCCATTATTTCAACTAGTGCTTATTACTAAAATTTTAATTAAAACATTCAACATATTTATTTTTTATTAAACCAGTGTTGCATTTAATGAGTGCGAGAGATTCTGCCACTAATTTATTTGGGACTAGAAATATTTGAAATGTGTGTAAATCACTGTCCCGTACAAATAGGTTTTTTTTTAACCGTTAAAACTCCTCTTCAACTAATTGGTTGCACTCGTCATCCCTGTTCTCCTCCCCCTCTCTCTTGTCATACACTGACCAACACTCCTCCTCCTCCTTACTGCGACTGCGCAAACCTCGGGTTTCCTCTCCTCCTCCTTTTCCTCAGTTTAATGGAGGTGGGATATTACACTAGAAATCTTAACACTCAGCACTGCTCTCTTTTTATTTTACTTTACAAATATACTCGACTTCCATCGAAAGAGAACAAGAAACAATTGAAATATCTAATACTTGGAAGTTACTCTCTGTTGCCATTGTTCAATGCGTAAGATAAAAGTATTTGTCTTGTCATTGTCCTCCGTTTTACATTACTCATCGCCGATGAATCATTAAAATATTACATATGTAAAGTATTTTAAAAAGATTAGATGTATCTTTTTATTTTTAATAATTTATTGTCAGTTTTAGTGTCCTTGTTAGCTTTATTAAAGATCTACTCACATTCAATCAATCGATAGAAATAATTTATTAAATATGAAATTTATATATTAGATTCTATTTTATTTTTAATGATGTTTGTGTCTCAGTTTTAAGAAGGCGTATTATCGAAAGTGTTAAGCTAGTTTTCGAATGATTTACATTTTTCTACATGAATTTAGTGGTTTTACTTAGGTTTTTAAAATATAAATTCTATATTTTACTAATTTGACAGGATAAATTAATGGAAGATCCTCACAAACCATCACCATCACCCGTGGTACATGTCCGTGGTCTCTCTGAGACTGTGGTAGAGCAAGACTTGGTTGATACCTTGCAGAACTTCGGATGCATTAGGTAAGTTCTCCTCCACATCTTATAGTCTCTTGTTTTACCGTTCATATGTGTGCTTAATGATAGTAAATATTTTTCGAATAGGCTATGTAACCGGTAAACCCTAAAGGGACGCAACATACATCGCTATAGCATTTCACCCTATCTTTTGCGTAAAGCCTAACGAATGGTCGGCTAAATGATTTTATGTTGTTTAACAATAGTGGAAAACGTTAACTGAGGCCGCAAATCGTGGTGTCTGACACTCTGACCGGTTACATAGTCTCTTCAACATTTTTTTGCGTAGTTATATCATTATTCCTCTCTTTCAGTTATGTAATCATGATGCCAAAGAAGAGACAGGCTCTGGTTGAGTTTGAGGTGAGTTGATTTTATATTGGATTATTTGGTGGCTATCATCACTTGGTTAATACATCCATTCACAATTTAAGATTTTTTTTAAACAAGGAGGTAAATTTTGTAAAATGCAACATTAAATTTGAACTTATAAAATATACTATAAGGGTAAATATAATGGAATGTTTTAAAACTACAAAATGATCATGTCATTCCTATTACAGGTAAATAAAATATTGCATGAAACCACAATCATCATCATCATTTAACGTCTATCTTCTACGCTAGCATGGGTTAGACGAGAATTGAGGCAAGATTGATCGGGTGACTCACATAGCAAAACATTTTTGAAAAGTACAAAATTAACTGCATCACTTTAATATTACACATTTTGACATTTTCTGGTGACATATATTGTTTACTGTTGTAGGATATGTGTGGAGCAACTGAATGTGTAAACTATGTTCAGTCCAATCAACTCTATGTTAGTGGTCACCCAGCTTTCTTCAACTTCTCTACTAGTCAGAAGATCCAGAGACCAGGGTAAGTTATAGTTTATATATCCATGTATAGATCTTGTCATACCATATATATAACTATGTTGCATCTTTCCCCATGAAAATATGATGTAAAAATGAAATAACATGCAACTTAATAATCTGAATTTAAAATATATATGGTACATTGTAGGTGTAAAATAGTGTGTACTATATATAGGTAGATGACAGGTTTACTGATGTACTACGAGTAAGGATGAGAGGCGTGAGGTGATCTATATTATAAAGCAATGTGTTGGTGTGAATTGGGATGTTAGAAATGGTTTAGCCTCGTTGGTGCTCAGGAGAAGGAGGCTTGAAACTATTATGAATGGTTGGAGGTGGAGTGGCTATCAAAATTGATACTTATAGGGTCTCAAAGAAGCAAGAGGGTGCTGTACCAGTTGAAATAATGAGCTAATACATGTGGTATCCAATAACTAGTGTATCTGTATAATTGTTGTTAGAAGGCTTTAGAAATGAAACTTCAGGTGTAAAGCTGATGGACCAATGGAAAAATGTGAAATTAGGTGGAGATATAGTTGTTTTATGTCCGGAATTAGCTCCACAAATGGCCTCTTAATGAAACAATTACAAGCTCCTTTAAGTATCAGCTGCTATACCTACCATTTGTAGATCTGGAAAAGGCTTTTGATAGTACCATCATCTTGGGGTCCTTACGAAAACCTAGTCCTCAGCCCCCTTCTATTATAGATTTTTTTTTTTTTTTTTTTTTTTATATGTTATCTATTGGAAGCACTTGAGAGGAAATTCTCTTGGAGAAACAGAACATAGAATCAAAAAACTTAAAGAAGGTGGCCATATTTGATATGTAAAGGAGTTTGTAGGAACTCATGAGTGTAAGGTGTACAGCTACAAGAGGTGTGAATAGTGGACAGTAAGAGCAGAGAAAGCTACCACAGAAATAGTTTCTGATATGTAGGTGACCTAATTAGCTATGGGTCTATGTTGTAAATGGCAATGATGGTTATTTTCGGGAAAAAGAAAATTACAGAATATTGGTGTTTTACAAGCATAATATAACCTTCTTTTTTTCAGTGGCCCAGAAGATATGCGGACTGCAAATCATATTTTGCTATTTACCATTTTAAATCCACAATATCCAATAACTGTGGTATGTAAAACTCCTTGTTTTCTCATTTTTGTTTGGAATTGTAGAATTACATAACTTATTCACATATTTTACAGAATATTTTAATACCAAAAATATTGTAGCATGGGTGTATGGTTGAGTTACATTCCAAGAATATAAATATACATGTATATTGTTAATTAGATATATTTTTAATTTTTCAGGAGGTTATGCATACAATCAGTTCTCCATATGGTCAAGTACAAAGAATTGTTATCTTCAAAAAGAACGGTGTCCAAGCAATGGTTGAATATCCTTGAGCCATGAATGTCATTTTATTTGATTTTTTTTAAACTGCCTTCTAAATTTATGGTCACTTAACTATTCTTACATCTATATATTGAGCAATAGCATGGAGTGGGAATGAATGGGTGTCCCTTAATTGGATCAGCCCAGCATGTAACTGGTGACTCTAGCCAGACTACTGGAAGCAATCTATAATGCTGCAAATGTTTGTCTTGCCTGACAAGACAAAACTAAAGTGACCATAATTTCATTGTTTTGGATGTTTCTGCTGGTTTGTAAATTACTGTGAAATATTTAGAAAGGAATAAGTTAAATTGCTTGATTTTTATATATAACTAGCTTGTATACACTGTCTATAATGGTTTGATTTTGAGGAAGGGAGAAGTTAATTAAATCGACCCCAGTGTGTGACAGGTATGTTTTGACCCCGTAAGGATGAAAGGCAAAGCAAACCACGATGATATTGTATACATTTAGCATATTTGAATATTGAATTAAGTTCATAAAATCAATGGTCAGGGTGGGTTTGTATTAGTATGTCACAGATGTCGCTTTTCTTTTTTATACATTTGTAAATATTGGTATATTGATATACACACATCCACATTAAGAAACTTGTGGTGTGTGTTATGAGGTTTACCTAATATGTCGTGTACATTTAGCTACAGATAGTAAGACTCTTTTTAATTCTATTACATTACATAATATAAAAGTACTCATTGGAAATTGTGGTTATTTTCCATTGTTTTATATATATCATCATCATCATCATCGTTTAACGTCCATGTTCCACGCTTGCATGGGTTTGGATATATATATATCCATTTTACTATTCTTTTCTAAAAGATATATTGTGGTATTCCTTAACTATTTGTACATTTGAAAGTGTTGATCAAGCAAAACGTGCTAAGCAGGCATTGAATGGTGCAGACATTTATTCTGGTTGCTGTACTCTCAAGATTGAGTATGCTAAGGTAAATTTCCAACTTGTCACATTTCACTCTTACAATTTCTATACACCAAATTTATCAGACTTTGCCTCTATTTTAAAGCAGTTCCTCACTACACTAATTTCAATATAACATTGAGAGAAATGTAAATCTAAATTTTCTTTACTCATCCTATTTTTGTGGAACTTTGACCAACAGTGTTATACAAGATTGACATTAACCACAGCTTCTGCTGGGTTCAAATGTTATACAGCATTTGTTTTGGCTCATTCTGGGTTCCTGCTGAGGTCAACTATCTTTGATGTTAACATTCCAGTCCATTAGTTGATTCTTCATCTATCCCACTCTCTCTAGAAGAGATTGGTTGTATTTAGACTCCACCAAGGAAGCCATGGATGGAATGTCTTATTAAATTAACTTTCATGTCTGGGTTTTTTTCAATTCAGTTCAATATTTTTATTTTATGTTTTTATTTTATATTTAGCCTACAAAACTGAATGTTGTCAGAAATGACAATGAAAGTTGGGACTACAGCAATCCCTCTCTTGGTAAGATGTAGTTTTTTAACATTTCTAAACTTAAGGACACCAGCACTGTTATTCTCCTTTCTAGAACTGGTGATAATCTTTCTTAACCTTCGCACTATCCAGTTGTAAATGACGATAACTTGCTTAACTCTAACCTATTGAATATTGCAAGCCAAAGGCATGGCTGTAGTTTGTAATAATAGTTGCTACTAACATCTTCAACTCCCTTTTCTTCAACACTAAGCAACCAAAACAATAAAATTACTTACTTTCTTGGTTTCTTAGTAATGTCTTCTGGTCTTGTTTAGAGTATTCTCTTCTCTTGCTTAATTGGAATAGTTTGTGTGCAAGTTTTTCCTTTGATTCCATAACGGTGCTAGTGGACGACAATACTATTAAAGCAGAACTTAAGGAATTGCTCACCTTTGCTTAGCAGATAGCCCAGTGGTGGGAAATCTCCTAGTCAAATTTCTCTGGATAGTGTCTTTTAAATTGGTATAATTTATATTGGAATGTTTTGGTTGTGGTGTACTAATAAATTTTTCTAGGTATTAAGTTACCTTCTCATTTAAGGTAGGTGGTTTTAAAATTGTTTGTCCAGGGGATTTTCAATCATTAACTTGTAAAACATAAACTTTTTTAATTGGGAATTTTGCCTAATAGGTTTCTTTTGGGGGTTTGGTTTAAGGGGTAGACTGCATGCATTACAAAAACACAAGTGGCCATTTCAGATTACAAAACAAAGCATTTATCTCCAAAATATTTGCATCAATTATAGAATGAAAACCTTTCAATTACAAAACATTTTCTAAATGTCGTGTCAAATATACTTCAATAAACAAACATTCCAAATTTCGTTCCAAAAAAAACATGCACATTTTCTCGAGCACAATCATTTGTATCCTTTGTAAATGACGTGATGACCATGTGCTGACAGGCAGGGAACTGCTATTGTCTGAAAGATGGTGATGGTATGTTAGTGCCCGGTGAAACCACTTGTTTGTGAAGTTATTCACTAGTTTTATTCTGCACTAGCTTTTTACATTTAGCCAATTTAAAGTTTAAGTGGTTCCCACAATTTTTCTTTTAATATATATATATAATTTAAAATTTTGAACATTAAAAAAATTTGCCAGCCCTTTTTTAAACAGTTGCGAAGCAAGTTGTTTGCTGTCTGAGATGCCATCCTTTCCAAATCCCAAACATGAAGACAAAGTTATCTATCTTGAAAGAAAAAAAAAACATTCGAAAACAAAACTTAAAACATAATTACACAAACATTTGGGTTTTTCTGAAACCTATAAATATAAGACAGCCACATTTAATGTAGAAATCTAGTGGACATATTACCTTAATGTTCAGAAGTTGTACATCTTCCACCTTTCTATCCAGCAAAATTACAAACAGAAGCAGCCATTCTACATCTAGAACAATAGAAAAAGTTGCAGCATAAACTCAAGCACAGAAAGATATCAACAACATCCACACAACTCATCTGACCGCCCCACAGGTCAGACTGGAGCATTCTCCACCTGCAGACAGACTTCCCATAACACAGAAGAAGCACTATTCAGTCAGTCAGACAAAAGTACAACAAGCAAACAATATACAATATCATCATCACCACCACCATCACTACCAAGCAGATATACTCACCACCGCACAGAACAAAACATAAAGAGGCCAGGTCCACACAAGGTGACACTATACCCTGTAAACCCATCCATCTGTCTGACTCCTACGCTTGTTTGCCTTCCTACAACCAAATCTGGTTAGTTTACTGACCTGTGATTCTGTGTGCATTATACAGGGTGTAGGCCAGTGCAGGCCCGGCCCTCCTGCTACTACTACTACTGCTGCTGGATGATGATGAGGAGGAGGAGGAAAATGTGTGCAGCATCATGTTGATTGAACCATATCAGGCTCAACTACTTGTGACCAACAACTACTTGTGACTTTAAACCAAATCGTCATGGCTTCTTCCAATGCTGTTATCTCACCAGAAAATCAACTGGTAGATTTTTTATTTTTCTCCTTATTTTCCAGGATGTCTTTTATTTTAAAAAAATATTTTTTTAATAATTAAGTTTTCTATATTTATATATATATTTTTTTTTACCACTAATTTTTATTGCTCTGAAGCCATTTAAGATGTTGGCTTGCTTTCAAAATATCTTGACATGCTCATCTAACATAGAAATTAGGCTATTATGAAATTATTTACTTTCTTTACTTTAATATTTTTATACATTAATCTTTTTATAATGCTGGAACCTTTTTAGAACAAATGGAAGGTGTAGTCATATTAAATGTGATTTCATTACTGTACGCTGGCTGACTGCTGCTGCTGTTACTACCAGATTGTATTGCAACAGATATAGTTTGGAAATCAAGGAACATTGAGTTTGTATACAGAGCAATACTGGTTTCATTGACAAGAAGCTATAATCTAAATACTTGTACATGTACACCAAACAACACACATAGGCTGGTTTAAGTATAATTATGTAAGCAGAATAAACCCAGTGAAATGTTAATTTTTCAATGCATCCAAATTTCAAGTAGAATTTAACATTTTTCGTTTTAAAACTATGGAATTTTTTCTTTTCTTTTCTTTTCTTTTCTTTTCTTTTCTTTTCTTTTTTTTAAATAAATTAGTGTGGTGTGGATAACTAAATTAAAACTTTCTCAATTGTTCCCTACCTGTCCTTATATTGTACTATGTAATATCTCAGCCATCTGACAAGCTTTTCCCCTCATAACAAAACATTTGGATTTAATCTTGTTATGCTTCCTTAAATATATTAAAAAAATTTTTACTTCAACCTCTTCACATTCAATCGGTTTCACTTTATTAAATGATTTGTGAAATGCAAACTCCTTTCCATTTATTTTTTAAAATGTATGTATAAAAAAAAAACCTTATATATATATATATGCATTAGTTTATATTGCTGGGGTGAATCTTCCGTTCATTGGTAAGTTCTATTTGTAACATCTTTGGGTAGAAAATTTCCAGTTACATTTATTTCGTTTTTGTGTGTGGGATCATATGTTGACTTCTTTTCCCCTTTTTTTCTTCTTCTCTCCTCCACTCCTTTCTATCTTCATGTGATAATGGTCCAAATCACTGTAGTGAGTTTTCTTGTACAGAATTAATATTTGCCGGATCTTGCAACTGGGCTTTTCTTTATCCAACTCTTCGTCTCCTTCCACCACAGGACTTCACTACATTCTTCTTAGGATGTAGATTTTCTTTCTGGAGGACACAAAGCAAGCTGTTTTATTACATAAGTGCATGAACTGGTTAAATCTTAAAATCATTGGGATATATTAAACATTTTTTGAAAGGACTAAAGGACTAGGTGAATATGAAATAGTTCCATTTATGAAAATGCACAACTTGTGCTTGATTTTAATACATATTCCGTGCCAAATCTCGTTGGTGAAGCTAATTTGCTCACTACATCTACAAATTATTTGCCCAATTTATGTTAGTTTTTATATTCACACATTCGAATGTTTACGGGTTTTTTAATACCTTTTTTTTTTCTTTTTCTTTTTTTCTTTTTTTTTTTTATTATACACTAAAGTTTTGTTTCGTAATTCAGGATTATAATTTTAGTTAGGTTTTTATTGCTATATTTTCTAACAATAATTAAAAATGGTTGGTAATTTCTATTGATCGATCTTATGCCAGCCAAAATCTTAGTAAATTCTTTCAGCTGAGAAAGTTAAAACTCTAGTATACTAAAAAGGCAACAGCAGTCAGTTTATCTGCGGTTTGTTTGGCAAACTAGTAACTTTACTGTCTGCCGCTTTCCTTGCTTGCTCTGAGACTTATCTCACCTGTGTCAATTTGTTTCAGGTAAGAGTCCTGTGGTTGCTAAAAATCAGCCTTTGCTGCAAGATCCGCGCTATGCACCAGGGCCCACTCCCTATGGTGAGTGTCCTCAATCACCAGGTGAAGTATTGTTCTAAAGCTCCATTTTCTTCCTAGTTGTTGTCACATCTCTTAATTGCTCTAGTTTTCAGTTGCATAAAGTTTAAAATAGAAGAGCTTCTCTGTCTTGGTTACTAGAATTTAAGCAAGTTATTATAAACTCAGTCTATTTGTTTTGACATTTTGGTGCCAGTTTTCCATACTGACATGGGTTGGGTTGCAGAGAGGACTACATGGGTCACACGTGGATTAAATGGTGCATATAAGCAAATTTTTATTATGACCTAAAATTTTTAATGTAAAATCTTCAAATATTTTGAAACTTTGCCAATTTGTGGTGTTTAGCTTCACAGAAAATGGCAGGCAGTTGATATTGTGGTATTTTTTTAATATGCCTTGTGTATCAATCTCTGCATGATTATCACATTTACATACGTTTAAATTTTGTGACTATATGTCATTTCCTGTGATATCTTGCCTAACTTTGTGGATTTGAATCTGGTTGGTTTTCAAAGAATTGAAATATACAACCTTATATTGCTAATTAAGCTTGATTAGGAATAACTTGAAAACCTTGTGGTTTACTATAAATATATGTATGAAAATTCCTCTTTTATGAGTTTATAGTAACTTTTTTCCCCCCTCATTTACGAGTTTATAGTAACTTTTTTCCCCCCTCATTTACTTTGTTCAGTTTTTTAGTATTTCATATTAGCAAACTGTACAAAATGAAATACATTTGTGGGCTAGAATGAAACGAAATTCTTTAGTTTTCAAATTAAGTAATTTTGCACAGAAATTATTTATTAGAACCATTTAATATTTCGTTATTTGCTTGCTGAATTTAATTCCAATTGTGATCGAAACTCTAATTTGCCATAATATTGATTTGCTTCATTTTATTCATTTGTTTATTTTTCATATCTAAAGAAGTTGGACTCTTGGGTAACTTGCTTTTTTTTTTTTTTTTTTTTTTTTTTTTTTTTTTTTTTTAAACCTTCTCCTCTCTCTTTCTCCTACTTCCATTTTTATTTTCTTGGATGATTGCTTTTCTAGTGCTTGCTAGTCGTGTCATCTAAGATGTTGTAAAGTTACTGTTGTGCTACCTAGTATGTTTTGACTACTATTCCTTTCGTTGGCATTAACACAGTCTATAATTTTCTGGGGTTGGGCTTTGGGCTAGATATAGTTGGTACTGGACTTTTTTTTTTTCTAGTGTCATCCTCATTGTTTGTGTTTTGTGGCAGCTTTGTCTTTTGCCACACCCCTCTCTCACTCCTATACCTCTATAAATATGTGTATATATATTTTTAGATACATACATACATACATGAAATATAAATGGAAATGGGTTTTGTTTATACTGCTGCTTGCTCTGGTTCTTTTCATGTATCATGTGAAATGGATTCACAGAGAAAGTTGGTATTATGTGTGGCCATCAACTTCTGAGATTTGTTTATGAATTTTTTAATTTATTCTTCACTAAAATCATCCATTCAGTTGCCCTCTTTTGTAGATTCTATTGAGAAATGGAGTTTTGCTATCGTTTTAATTGGATTGTTACAAATGTGCAAATTTTGTCTTTTACATTGTACTGAGTGAGCTTCCTACCATTTCTGCAATGAAGTACTATTGAAAATGTTGTCTATAATAATGGTTGATTCGGATTTTTTTTATTTTTATTTTTTATTTTTTTTTCCTTCTTTTTTAAAAAAGTTTTTGAGTGACATTGAATAAATCCCATAATTATTCACTTCCACGAAAATAGAATGAAGATAATTAAAGGCTAGATGATGCTTAATAGTTTTTATATATATATATATATATATATATATATATATATATATATATTAAATTTGGGAGATTTATAATTCCTGCCTTGTTTTGTCTTGCCAATCTCCATTTTAATTTGCTTTTTTTTTTTTTTTTTTTTTTTTTTTTGCATTAGTCTTCATTCTTATCTTTTGCTTTCACTCTTAATACACAATGTGCCACTAATTTTCCTTGCATGCTTTAATAAGTCACTCCATTGAAAGCACTTTCAATAATTAGCAATAAACCTTTTTTTTATATGAAATAATGGAAAATGTTTTTGAGCTGCTTTTGTGTAACTTTACTGGAGAATGGCATCACCAGTAAATGGCAAACATTTAGAATTCCAGTATCATTCATCATCTGGTGTTAATAGTGAAATGGATCATGATTTAGAAAATATTTTGGTAATGCTGTGTTGCAATGAGTTTTTCTCATGGATAGAAGGAAACTTCAGTTGGAAACTATGAAGAAGAGATTTGAGGAATTTAACCCAACCCTTCAGTGACTATTTTTAATAAAGTACACTCCATTTCAATTGGGGTTTACTAAAATTATTTTGTTCCCAAGATAGTAATGTAACATGGTTTTTATATAAAATTTGTAGGTTGATTTTACTTTAAATAGGAACCTTTTAAAATGGGTAGTTTTATTTCATAGAACTTTAGTGAGTTTGGTCATGTTGGTATCAAAAATGTGAATACCTATTTTCATGTCACTGGTTTTTCATCCTTGAACCATTAAATATTTTGATTTTATTTCTGGTGAAACTAACCCTTTAGGGATATGTTTCTCATGAAATACGTATTTCAGATTATTTTATTTAAATGTGTTACTAAAATATCTTTTAATGTGACAAACCTTTTAGATAAAATTTTTTGATTTAGATCTAAACAATGATGATGATTCTAAATTGGACAGTTTTATGACAGGAGGGTTGATGTTTTAAAATAGTTTTAATTAAAATTTGCTATTTTTATTACTAAATCTTTGGATCATAACTTAATAGAAATCTTATTTAAAATTGTTGGCTGTGGGTTTTGCTGCTTATTTTTACTTCTTGCCATTCTTTCATGCTTACTTTCCAGACATGGCATTTTATTTTAAATCATTTTACAAATTGAGATCTAATTAAAATTGATTTGGTGAAATATTTTTACATTTCTCTTAACTGCTTATATCGATGTTTGTGTTGACATATTATTAGTTGTTATAAATTTAAATTTTAGGATCTCATCCAGATGTTCGAAGAGGTGGTGGTGGAGGTCCTGGTATGGGTCCCCCACCTGGTGGTCATGGATATGGTACACCAGGTCCCATTTATGATGGTGATAACTATGACAACTATTGTGGTGGTGGTGGAGGAGGTGGCCGTGGTGGTTATGGTATGCAAACTGAGCGTTATGGACCTGGCAGTACTGGAATTCTTGTAAGTATTTGTGTAGATAATGTTCAACAGTTACCTTTTGACAGTCCTATTTTCTGAGTTTGGAGAAACTCTAGCCATTCTCTACACTTGTATGTTGAGCATGTGGCCATGAAGGGGTAGTGAAATACATGTGACCATGTTTGTAGAATAGCATGTCTGGAGTTGAGGCAAGATTTTGTGTACTGATTTTGACATGGAGCCTATTGATTCTTAACATTCTAATGGCTTTGGTAATTCAAATTTCTTCATCCACTTATTCCTGTGGGGGCAGTTCTTAAATGTGACCATTTCAGGCCCATCGCCAGTTTTTACGGCATGGAATGGAGAATGTCTTGCTAATGTTTCATACCGTATGTTAAGAGTTAATGGTTCTTTAAAATGGAGCAATTGAAAACATTGATCTGATTGTCTAAATCAAAAGTTCAATAAGCAGGAGAATGTAATTGCGTATTGATTTTAACTATCTTTTCAACTATTGGAATTAAGGAAATCTAAGAGATATAAGCTGTTTTTAGTTGGAGGATGTTTAGATTTTATTGAAATTTAAATAAAGTTGTGCATTATCAATTTATTAAAATCCAATGAGTCTAGTTGAATGCATTTGTGGTGCCATATTGTTATATGGCGTTTCTAGGGCTTAAACCTGGCAGAGCCCATCTCTTTAGATCTGAGTACAGTAGGTTTCTTCAAGAGTAGTGTGAATGGAAGTGTGAATGAAAGAGATATAGAGAAAGAATGGAAGTGTGAATGAAAGAGATATAGAGAAAGAATTGATCCCAGCACTTGACTGGTACTTCTGTTATCGACCTGGAATGGATGAAAGGCAAAGTTAAACTTGGAAATGAAACGAATACCATAAAGTTTTCTAGCGTTCTAACGACTTGTGTGGTTCAATAGCAATCAGTAATCGGTACATGTGGGGTAATGAAATAATTAATTTTTGTAAATCATTTCAAATTCTTCATTAATTAATTGAAATATTGTATTTTATTAGAGGTACATTCATGAGAGTTTGCTAAAGTCTAGGGTTGTTTTTTTATTTCCTCCTAGGACCGTTATGGTGCTCCACCAATGCCACCATATGAAGATCCTAATTCCCGTATGATGGGCCACAACCAAAGTGGTGGTGGCGCCAATGGTCCACAACAAGGAGCAGTACTTATGGTTTATGGCCTCAATATGGATAAAATTAACTGTGATTCAATTTTCAATTTGTTCTGCCTTTATGGTAATGTGGTACGGGTGAGTGTTCATTTTATTCTTATAGAATTTAAATTTTTTAATTGAACTTTGAATTATATATAATTGTTTGTTTTATTTTATTTATTAGATTAAGTTCTTAAAAAGCAAAGAAGGCTCAGCAATGATCCAAATGGGCGATGGTCAAGCGGTGGAGCGAGTCATTCAAAATCTCAACAGCTGCTACTTTCTTGGTAAAAAGATACAATTGGGGTTAGTATTTTTTGGCTTATTTTCTTGGTGCGTTGTTTTGATACAGCAAGTGACCCTGCATTTGTTGGAGACTGAACAACTGGAGCCCCTAAATGCAACAGTGTAGGGGACTTGCTAAACTACATGCTTGTTTGTAAAAGTTATACTCCAATAATGAGAACTAGGCATATTTCTAAATACCTAGAGATTATTGGCGATTTTCAAATTTAATTGAAAACTGGGCATTGGCGTGTTTCATTAGAAATATACTAATAGAAGGGTTTATAACAGTTGAATCAGAAACTACAAGAATTTCAGAGTTGGTGCAGTAATGCACCAGCTTCAGCAATCAGAAGGGAGATAATGGAGCTAAACTACTTGGATGCTGATGGGTTATAGTGATGACATGAATGGTTCATTCATGAATATATATTTGGTATTAGGAAATAATAGTAATAAAAGGATGAGTGAGAGACCTTTTTAGCATTCGCATTAATTTTCAAATGTCATGTTTATCTGTTCGCATTATTTTGAGTTAATCGTACTCAATAGGGTTATCAATTTTATTTGTTTGTAATTTTCTTAATTTTCTATGTGCAGTCTTGAAATTTTGTCAGATGTTTAAATATCAATAATTTACAATTATATAATTTTACCCGATTTTTTTTATTTTTTTTTTATTAAATTTGACTTTTATGGGCAGGTGAAATTAAGAGGCATTTGAAGTATCAACCAGGTGCAAATACTGGTTTAATTTTAAATACGTTGTTTTCGGCATAATACATGATATATAAGGATCACTAAACCTTATACCAGTGTTCCAGTAATTCCAGTCTTGGAAATTTTTTTTATACCAAACATAATATTTACGGTAAAAAATGCTTGCATTTCCGCAGCATTCGCCAAACAGATCGGGTTTTCCTCGATTTGAAATCTTGTTGGGCATATCGATTAATCTCTTCTGCTACAACTTCAAAGAAAGTTTGTGGTAAAAAACAAACAGAAATAATCCAGTGCTTTAGCATCGGGAGCTAATGAGTATTGTGGACCAGTATTTTGAATAAAATCAGGAACATATATTGGTGTGGTATTTTTCAACCACGTTGCTGTAATATTTTCAATGGTGTTCTGGAGATCTCCTTCGTTTTCACTTTCAAAACAACAATCATCGTCGGATGAAATTTCAGAAATGTAAACATCTGATTCATTTGAAGATAAATCACTAATATTATCGTTTGATTCTTGTTTATTCTGAATGTCATCGTATGTAAAACCTTCAAAGTCGGTATCGTTACTTTCACAAGCCATGTTGATACACAAAAGATCTGTTCTACTTTTAACGTTAAAAAAACACGTTGTTTTAAGTTGTTTCGCTATGTTAAGTGTTAATTTTCATACTAAGGACCTAATCTCGAATTGACGAGATTTTGATGATGGTATTTATTTTTAGAAGGATATTTTAGTGCGAGTGTTATTGGGCGGTTTGAACACTAAAGGGTTAAGGCCTTCAATTTTTTTCCTTGTGAAAATGTTATTTTCATAATGGTGGGGAGAAAAGAATTATATTGGCAAGGGTGGAGCTTTGAAATAGATTTTTCTACTAAAATTATTCTGTATCTATTTAAAATCTTTGCAGCAGTGATATACTTTTCCTTGTGATAATTTTGAGTTTCTTTATTACAGATATTCTAAGCAAGCTTTTCTGCAGGATGTTCCCAATCCACACACTCTTCCAGATGGATCGCCATCGTTCAAAGATTTTATGGGCAGTAGGAACAACCGTTTCACTAACCCGGAAGCTGCAAGCAAGAATCATATCCTTTTTGATTTTATATTAATTTCTGGTTATATGATGAAAAACTGTTTCCACATATAGTGTTCGAACTTTTAAGTGCATTTCCTTATCTATTAGATTTTTAGAATGATCTAATTGAAATAATGCCCCTGGTTCTTTGAAACAGTCTTCTTCACCTACTTATTCCTGGGAGGGTCATGTACCTTCCTGTAGGTCCTCTCGGAAACAACTGTCTTAAATTGGTCTGACTGGATCTCTGAGCAAGACCTGTAGAGCTGGTAGATGTTAATTTCCTCTCGGTCTTCTGCCAGTTGGTTTTACCCGTATTCTTTCCTGTGACATTTTAACTACATGTCCGTAATAGCAAAGCTGTGATCTCTCAATTGAAACAAGTAGTATCTCTACCTGGAATGGCTCTCTCTCTGAGCCACTTGTTTTAAATCAAAATCTTCCAATATTCCAGCATAATTTTATATATGTTTAATGAAATAATGATTTTCTTCATTGTCCACATATTCCTGAGAGAGTTGTGGGGCAGTGTCCTATCAGAAGTGACCATATCCAACCATCTTCCTCTGGGTTTCCTGCCAGTTGGTTTTGCCCATAAAATCTGTCCAGTGATTCTTTCCTGAAACAATCTAAACACATGCTTTAGAATCAAAGCTGTGATCTATCAATTCGGAGAAGTAACAGCTCTACCTGGAGTGACTGATCTCTGAGCTACACTCTATCGAGTAACATTACTCCAAAGACCCTTCAGAGGAATCCCATTTCAGCTACTTATATTCATGATAGTATTTTTAGTCAATCTTCAAAATTCTTCATTAATTAGTTATTTGTTTGGCTTTAGTTTCTAAGATTTGTGTTTGTCCTTAACCTGTATTAAGTATCCAAGGGCCTGCTAAAGTACTACACTATTTCAATGCTCCACCCAACATAACAGAGGATGAAATCTGTCAGGTTAGTTAATATTTATTTTTGGTGTGATTACTATATTGTGTACTAGCAGTGGTACCTGGCGTTGCACGAGATGAGGTATTTTGGAACGCGGGCCGCCAACAGACCTAATCTTGGAGAAAATAAACCGAATACTCTGATGGCTGGATAATCTTTAAGATTTCCTCGATGAAGCAGGAAAAATGCAGGTTTTCACCTAAGAGATCAAGAAAATGAATTTGTTTTTATGTGCATAATATGCCTTAAAATTTTGGGAAAATCGGCTAGACGTAACGCCTCCAAAAAGTCCTGAAAAAATGAAGTTTTTCACCTAATGCGGGCCCTAGGCCATAAAAAGTTGGATTTTCTTTTGCTCATGGTATGAAGAAGAGACTGACTAATACATAGTTACAATTTCAAGGAAATCAGTCCGACGTAACGCCTCAAAAAACCCCTGAAAAAACGCAGTTTTAGATCAAAACGTTGAAACATAAGTAATACACATGTAAAGTTTGAAAAAAATCGGTTGGGTTTTAGGGATTCAAACTCAGACAGACATCCTCAGGGAAGTGACGTAATACAGACAGATATTATAAGGGCGCGACGTTATATGTATCTATCTAAAAAGAGAAAGACTAAGAATTATAGAGAGAGCTCACTTAATGCGGTAGCTAGGGCATTGAAAATTTGAATTTTTTTTTATCAGAACACTCCCTGAAACATAAGTATTACATGTGTAAAGTTTGAAAACAGTCGGTTGGATGGTTATCGAGTTTTAGGGATTCAAACTCACACACACAGACATCCTCAGTTTTATATATATAGATAACGTTAATTAATTAACAATTTCTCTTGGTTGTCTCCGTTGATTTTAAAAAAAAAAAAATGTTTAGATTACATATTTATTACATATTACATTTATTTTATAATTATGGGATTTCTTGTAATGTACTTTGTCGGGTATGTTTTTTAGTGTCTAAAGAAAATTATTGCATTCACCGGAGATAAATGGGGGGAGGGGTAACATTGTTATAAGGCCTGAGTATTGTTAAAATGTTGTTGAATTATTTACTAAACATCCATGAGAGACTGAGTAGTAAAATGTGAGATTTTGGTCAATAACATGTTACGGGTTTACAAACAAATGTCTATGCCTATTCTACAGGAGGGGGTGGGGGTTTCTATATACACAAGGATATATGGTATAAAAAAAAAAACGTATTAATTTATTTGCATCATCTTGCTAGCTCTAATTGAGTAAATATATATTACAGGTGTTTACAGATGCTGGAGCAAAAAGTCCTGTAAGGATTAAACAGTTTCCTTCCCGCAGTAAGTATCTAATTCCTTTGTGTAGCTGTGTTTGTTTTTTTGTGGGAAAGTGGGGTTAACTCCTCTTAATGTCCTGTACTACATGGAACCACATTAGCAAGACATTCTTGAAAAGTACAAAACAGCGTTAAAGAATTAATGGCTTTACTCTATGGAATGGTGTCCAGCCATAGAAACCAAGCCAAAATAAGTTCATCTGAACTGGCTTGTCTCACTATGGGACAACTCATCTAACCCATGCTAGCATGGAAATATGGATGTTAACTGATAATGATGACTAATACTGCACATTTTCAGTAACTGAATGGACATTTGTCAGTCTCCATTTGTGTTATGAGTGGATTAGACTGAGCATTTCACACATGCCCTTACCTTTATGTTATATGGGAGGAGGTGACAAGGCTGGCCTTTTGTAATACAGCTATAGTTGACCTGAGGCTGTGATATTAACACTTCTTTATGGGCTTATTTGTTTTATGCTGTATGCTAAACTATTAGAGAATGTTAAACAATGTATTGGGTAAGCTAATTAGTTTCACTTGATATTTGTTTCAGCGGAAAGAAGTTCTACTGGGCTGGTTGAATTTGAAACCAAATCTGATGCTATTGAAGGCCTTCTGGCTTGTAACCATCAAAGTATTCCTAATCCTAGTAAGCACTCCTTTTCTTTTTCTACTTTAACAATGTGTTTGAATGTGTATTGTCTGATTATAAATATGTGGGATTAGATTGGTTTGGAAGAAATTGTAAATATATCCTAAAGAAGAAAATGTTTATTTATCCCAAAGTTATTGTCTTTCTTGACATAAATTTTCCTATCTGAAGTTGATTTTGTTTATCTAAAACTCAATGTGTCAAATCTTGTCCTCCTTACACTAGATATTAAGGAAGTTATTACTAAATACTTCCAAATTGAGTGAGTTTTCAAAATGAAATAGAAATATGGAGAGGATTAACAGTGCTCCTTTGTAATGTAGTATATTGTCTATGGTTAACTTTGACCAAGAGTTGGCTAGTGAGAAATGTTATGAAAGTGGTGGAGTGAATTCAGATGCCTTCAAATGTTCATTATCTTGTTTTCAGGTTTTAAAGAAACTAAATTTATTTGCAATTTACTATGCTAAATTCTGTGATATACTTACAACTGATAAAACATGTAAACATCTAGTTAAGGCACCTGCATTGTCTTAGTGAAATATACTTGCTTGCCCAAATATTTTAGTTTTTTAGTCCCTAGGGATATAAGCCATTTCTTGGGCTTGTTTGAAAGTAAGAGGTTACCAATGAAAGGGTTTCTTTTGTATGACAGGGACTCATTCTTCACAGTATTGTTTTTGTTTTTTTTTGTTCATTTCAGATGGCAAGAATCCATTTGTCTTCAAGCTGTGCTTCTCTCAGACCCCTATAATGGGTTAAGCTGGTTTGTTGGGTCTCTCATTTTAGGAGTTTACCAACCATGGTTGATAAGTTGTATACTTAACCCATATATGTCTATTTGTCTTTATTGATGATAAAATGTCTAGAATCATATGAATTAAATGGAAGCAAGAGAACTCCTCACTCAGGCATTTTACTTCACTCATGTTCTCCAAAGCTATGTAGCTACCATTATTCATGTCTTAGTTCTTCTCATCATTCACATCATAATTGAAAAAAAAAATAAATAAAAAAAATTTGACTTCAATCTTTATTTCCTCCTTTTTATTGCCAAGTATCATAAGTTCCTGATTTTTTTGACATGTTTGTTTACTGGGGTGTGTTACTTTGGGTAGCTTTGCTACCATCAGGTTAACAACCCATTGTAATATATTGAAAATATTGCTGTAGGTCTCATTTCTATTTGCAGTCATAAGTTTATAATTTTGGTTTCAGTGTGTATGTATAATACACTGCTTCCTTATTTATTGATGGTCAATTTACATAACATTCTAATGCTTACTGATATATTAAAGTTAGGTTAACTATCATTTACTTCTTTGCCTGACAGTGTCAAAATACATTTTAGACTTGACCACTGGTTAAATCTTTGAATAAACAAGTTACAATTAAACAAATGCAGCTTTCTTTCCCCCCTTCTATAATTACTTGTATCCTGAGATTCGTAAAAAGAAAAAAATTGAAAGTTCAATTTTCATTTTCTAAAATAAAATGTATTTATGTAGTGCATTGTTACATGTTATTTTGTTCCTCATATTGTTCTTCTTCATTGTATAATTTATACACATGCATTGTCTGGGTTACCCCACATCATGAACTAGCATGGAAAGCTGCTTGGTGGCAACCAGAGATTTGATATTAATGATTGGACTTGTAGGGTTGTGGGTTTCCCGGATCTGGTGGTACACTGTGGTCCTTAAGCTTTGTGTTGGCTGACAGCAGCAGTAACTGGTGAGTTTAGCACTGGGGACAGTGTTAGGTGGGAGTCTTAAATTGTTGAATACTCATGAAATTTGGGTGGATTCAGGTCTGATGGCACAAGGCTTGTTAAGACTTAACTCTTAACATCCTGTTATGTTTTAGTAGAAAATATGAGTTTAGGTGTTCTGGTGGTATTAGGACCCTGAGCATGCGTTTTGCATTTGGCTATTGCTATTGAACCCTGTCAGCAGCTTCCAGCTCTTTGCAAACCTTGACATATGACAGTGCAAACAATCTCAAAATAGCTAAGGCAATGAGTAAAGTGTGCTGAGTTGGCTTGTTTTATCTAAAAAAAAGAAATAATCAGAACAAGCTATTATGTCATTATCATGTTCAGAAATTGAAGTTTTAACATTTTTTAAAATACAGCTATGCAACTTATTTTCCCCAACTGAATGAACTGGAGCTACATGAAACTGCCTCTCTCAAGAACACAATGCACTGCACGTTCTGGGAATCAACTCACAACCTCATGATTCTGAATTTACCATTCACCCTTATTAAACAGGGTGAGTGGGGACACAGTCCATAATCTTTAAATTTACTCCAGTAACAGTTCTGGAGGTAATGTCTTGGGAAATAGGTTGAAAGTTAGTGAGTACACTGGATGATGAAGTATATTGTAGCCTAATTCATTCAACTTTGAAGTGATGCATTACCATGTAAGGGATTTGGACACGGTTTGTTTGTTTTTTTTTTTCGTTGCAGTTCAATTTAATTACAAAAGTCGTTTTGTATCTGGCTACAAACCACAATATTTGTTTGTAACTTCAATTTTGGGGCTTCATCTCAATCTAACCACAGTATTGAATGTCAGTTGTTGTATATGGTCCACTTTTCTTTGCATGCTAATACAATCAGGAAATGGGTTAATTTTGTTGCACAAAACAAGTGAATTTTTTTCTTTTTTTTTACGTCTGCTTTTTCCCTGCTTGCAAGGGTGGGATGGGAACTGATTCTGGCTTGATTTCTACAGCTGGATGCCTTTTCTAACACCAACCTCATTTACAGTGAGTGCTGGGTGCTTTTTTTTTTTTTTGTTGTGGCACTTCCACAACCACTTTGCAGTGGAATGATATGGACCCCAGTCCTATCATCTCATTTCTACAGCTGAGTAAACTGGAGCAATGCGATCTGAGAATTGAACTCGCAACCTTTCGGTTGCAAGGCCAATGCGCTAAGCCATGAATATTTTGGGGGTTTTTTATGTCTTTCATTTTGCTAACTTAAACTTTCCAATTTGGTTCAGATATTCAAAATTGCTTACATCTAGCACAGCTGTGCAACAATTTCCACCAAAGCCTTGAATTCATTGTCATCAATGGTCGAATTTTAAAACTAACATTGCATTGGATCCAAATTTGGTGATACGAATGTCAGCTGAAAGGTTCATAGGCTGACCAAGATACTCTCATGGAATGAGGTTTAGTTTTCAACATAGTCCCTGAAAAGAAACAATACAGTTAAGTCGATATTAATACACAAGATTTCACAGCCCTGGCATCTCTTTTTCAACCGATTCTCATAATCCTGTTTTAACATCATTAGATATCTGATTACATAGAATTTACAAACAACTGACATTGATTTCAGGACGAAAAACCACAAATTTGTTGGATTTGGTAAAAACTTATTTTGAAGTGAATATTAAGCTCCTACCTGTGATGATTTAACAGGAAATCAAAATATCTTGAAAGTTTTAATTCAAATGTTTATATTATCTCTGCTACTGGACATTCTGAGAATTTGTAGTTTTTATGTTGCAATGTGCTGTTTTGTACTTTTCGGGACTGGTTTACTAGTGAAGCTCATCAGCGACCATCTGTTGGTCATACTAAAAATAAAGAATTGGAAACAATGTAGCTGTTTGGTGCCTGAAACTTGTATGGTCTAACTCTTGCAAGACATGGAAAAAAAGCCTGCACAACAGCAGATACCTTTCATAGATATTGCCTTAGGATTTCTTGGTGTTACTGCATCACAAATAAGGTGATATATCGCTGTAGAATGACTTAAAGTTACCTTCGAAGTGAAACTAGGAAGACATGAAATGGCTTGTGACCATTTTTTTTTGTTGCCTAAGGATGTGCTGGGAACATGCAAGGATAGTAAAAAAGGTGTTTAAGACTGGTTTGCTCACATGCAGTGATTTCATTGTTCCTAGATGCATGCTTGGACCCATAATTCAAGGAGTTTTAGGGGCATCATATTGACAGGGCATTTTTAAACCTAGCCGATTTCTTCCTGAGATGGATATTGTGTGACCTTGAATGGTGAGAGCCAAAACAAATACCACAAGGCCAACAACTCTACTGAACTTACCCCTTTTTTCTGAAACTGGTCATCCACTCATGTTCCGTTGATAGATCAACCAGTGTTGCTGTTAAGAATGGCACCTAATTATAGATTTGTTGCCATCATCGTTTTTACGTGTTCTTCCACACTAGTTCTTCTCAGCACAGCATCTCTCCTCTCGCTGTGAGTCTCAGCAATTTGAGGTCAGCTCTACCCAAGTCTTGGTTTACCTCTACTGCAGCTTCCTTCCACTGGCACTTCTTCACCCATACAACATATCACTCTTTAGTAACTCCCCAAGAACTGGCTCCGACTGACAACAGTTCAGCCAACCCATGGAAAGTTGATGTAAAGTGGTGATTAACCCAATTGATATTAAACTGGCTCTGATTTTATGAAACAAAACTTCAATTTAACTTTACATAACCATGTTAATGGAAATGGTGTATTTCAGTAGATATACTGCCATGACAGGGTTAAAACATGTAAAGTAAATGCGCCAGATTTGTGTTGATCCAACTAACTTAAAAATAAAAACACATCTACATCTTCTGTACTCTCAGGTCGTGGAAAATAGCTAACTTTTCTAGGTTGTCTTCATTGATTTTATTAAAACCCAGAATTAGTCGTTTAGTTCACATATTGAGACCCCAACCATCCTATTTATCGTATAACATGGGATTTCTAGTAATATATATTTGTCATGTATGTTTTTAAAGAAAATTAAATCGTCACAGGAATGCTACTTAAAATAAAATGTCGCTGGAGATATATTAGTAAGATTTAATAAGTGGGGTGGGGGGGATTATTGGAAGCCCACGTCTGTTTTGTTAATCACTCGCATTTTACTCGTTCAAAGCAAATTAATACTAGTTTATTGTTTCTACTTTTGGCACAAGGCCAGCAATTATCCAGTGTATTACTAGTACTTTATTTTATCGACCCCGTAAGGATGAAAAGCACAGTTAACCTAATACTAGTTTATTAATATATACACGACAGCTGCTGGTTTAATTTCCTTTAGCTTTCACATTTGATAGTCATTATAAGGGAAGTAACTCGGACTAGAGGAATTATATTTTAAGACTAACAGTAAAGATTTGATGTTTACAGCCATAATCAATATGATATTCTAATTGGTTGGTGTTGGGGGTAGTATCTAGTTGAGGCGTACAGTTGTGTCAGCAATAGCTGGGGGTTTAACCCTGCGATCAATTGGCGTCTTGTCCAGTGGGGTGTCATGTATTCTGTCACTTCAAACCAGTATAACCACCGGCAGACAGACTAACATTACGATGGAGTGTCATTAGATATACAATAAGGAAATGGTTACCTTGTTGACAATATCGTTTGCTATTTTTGACCTAAACTGCCAAATATTTCAACAAGTGTACTTGATAAACTCACTGTCATTTATTAGAAATACATTATTGGTAAAAAAATAAGTTCCCACATGAAACAAATGTAGATATCGTATAGCTATGAGGCTGTGTTGTGTCTTCAGGGTTAGAAAATATCTATAAAAGCTCTAGATAAGAATTCTGTTCTTGTAATTGCAACTGAGTAGTTACAGTAGACACCTTAAATGTTACACTCCATTAAACAACAAATTACAATTTACCTCTCACTCCACTGGACCAACATCGTCTCATATATATATATATAGTGTGTGTGGACATTCTTGTTGATTTCATACAAATGAAACAGTTGTGTCCTGGCAAGGTGGGGTGGTGTTGGTCCAGGAAAGACTGACTTGCATTTGATGTCGGCTTGGTAACGAAGAAGGGGGGTAAACCAAAGCTGACTTGGGTTACAGGTCGATGCCTGGTTGTGAGGTCTTGCTGAGAACCTCACTGATGTAGCTGGAGATGATGGAAAATAAGTAGGCCAGATGTTGCTAGATCTAGCCCAACAAACCTAACGGGGACTTTCAGCTGGTGCCATCGTTGAGGCAATCCACATGAAGAAATTTGGCAAGGGTGAAACAGTTGCTCACGACGAAAAGTACGGGATACGCAATCTCTCCATCATCCTAGCCAGGTTTGCTTGTTTTGGTTTCCAGACACTCTCATGTGACTTTCGAGAATGCAAGTGTCGTCTCTCTGTGTTAGAGGTGTCTCAGCCAGGTGAGGCTGAGTACGTCGTCTGACATCAGACTTGGATGAGTTAATCACGTCCGAGGAAGGAGACATGTCTAACACGGAATGACGACACTTATATTCCGGGCTCTCCCAGTTTTCTCGAAAGACATACGAGAGTGCCTAGAGTCCAAATAAGCGATATTTACTTTCGGGTCTCGAATAATGCCCCTCCCGCTTATTAACGACAGACTCAATCGATCCAGCTAGCAGACATTAGAAAGACTGACTTCAGGCTAACAGTTCAGGAGAGGAATGAGACACTGGAACAAGTTATCTCCCCTAGTCTGTTACGCAAAGACAGTCCAAGTGTTGCGACAAAATCCTGGTCACTTGATACATGTCACCAAAATTATCTACTCTCGGGTCTCGAAATAATGCCCCCACTACACTTATTACGTTTTCAGATTCCCCCTCCCCCTATTATTTGGAATCCGAGAAAGATGTCCGACATTTAATCCAGCGTGTAGCTGTCGGGGCCGGGTGGCTGTAGAAAGTCGATCGCAAATAAAAAAGATAAATGAATAAAACGGAAGGAAGAAATATTTAATGAGTGTGGTGTTTGGGATTTAAAAGGTAGAGCCATTAAATTCAAATTTGCTGATTTTGTACTTGAAAATCCTGAAGACAGGAATCTGGTTGTTCCGGCAAATGTTACGACGGTTTAGTAGAGAGGATTGCCGTAGAAGTAATATATATATTGATAGTGTTGGGTCAGTGAAATATTAAGGTAGTTGGTGGTGGTTCAACAATGTGGAGTGATGAAATATGTTGGAATAATAGTAAATATATAGTCGGTAATAGTAAGCATTTTCCGATATAAATTTACTATTCTTCCAACATATATATATACATATATTAAGACATTTGTAGAAGAAAGGTTTTTAGATTTCGACTGTTATATTTAATAGATCGATATTTTATTCTTACCTTCTCAGTCGAACCCTCAGTTCAATGTCAGTAAAAACGCGACAAAATGAAAAGTTTAACACTGCGAAGAAAATAGCAACAGAAAGTCCTCATAGTTGCAGGACATCAAACACCTAAATATTGAAATGTTTTAATCATTAGACTGCACAAAAAAAAATTTATTTTTTTTATTTTTTTTTTTACTCGAAATATCTGCAATGAGGACCGAATTAAGAACTTTAAAGGCCCTAAGTTCAGAAAAAGTTATAGAGCCCTCATATATTGTAGGTCGATAACACCCCCCCCCCCCCCCAAAAAAAAAAAACTGCCAATCTAGTACTGGGTGGTCAATGCTTCCTCTATATCCCTTTGTTACTCTGGAAGAAATCTGCTGTATCAGATCTGGAGACAGAATGGGCTCCGCCAGGCTTATAAAATGTCCAATACACGCCATATGTCAACACGCCGCCTTTATGACTTCCTCGGCAGTTACGGGACCACGCATGCATATATTGTATATTAAAAAAAAAACTCCGATTTCAATGGTGATGATGGTAAAGCGCCCAGACGGGGCAACCGTTTCCCCGCTCGGATGAGGTAATTATGTAATATTGGGATCCCACGTGTTGCAACACTTTCGCTTACAACCCGGGCACTAACCGCCCCTTAACATTGAACACAGGAAGATAGCTAAATACCAAGATTTGACCATTCGCATCTTTCTCGTGTCCAGCACCCTAGAGACAGACCTCTGGTATCATCGAGTCCAGAACTGCCGTTTTCCTTCGCTAAATCGAACGGAGTGTATGCAACCCCTAGGTTGTGTGGCTCTTGCAGTGGATGTCGTTGGCTGTTCGCCATTTTGATTGCAGTGTGCAGCTGAGAGATAACATTTAGACTCCCTTTCCCTTATTTTCCCTCCTTTGTCCCTTTTTGAACATGGAAACGTTGAGGTCCGTATACTGTAGTGGGAACAACAGCAGTTTACGTGTTCCCTCTTGAGGCCCTAAGTGCTGGTAATTTTTACCTAATGGTTCACCCTAGTGTCCACTATATAACATTTATCCACGGATCCCAAACCTTCAATGCCAGAAGCACCTATGAGATGTAACATTGTAGAAACCCAACTTAGTGAGCTCTAACTAACTAAATAATTAAATAAATTAAAACACAGTAAAGCAACTCATTGTATTTTAAAGTTTAATAATTTAATACATCTATGACAGGAGTCGGCTACAATCTGACAGTTTTAAATGTAGTGAGATATCAAGTAAAAGCTGAAAAAGTTTAGATAAATATAAACATTTAAAAATAAATAGTATTATTGTCATGACTTACCCCCAATGATACGGGACCGGGCCCTGGAGAATGTAGGGAGCACAGTCACCTCGTGGCCCCACCAGACAGAATGGAAGAAGCATAGCCCCGATTGAAAAGGAAACACTAAAAACATGTTAACTCTTTTAATACCAAACCGTTTTGAGTTTATAATAGAAAACCGCCTATTTTAATATGTTTATCCTAGTTATAATGAACAAACGAACAACGATGGTTGCTGGATACTACGGCTTAATACGGGATGTTTGTTTACAAACACCGAGCATTATAATAAATGTTCGGTGAATCCATACGTACATATATATATGTGTGCATGTATGTATATATATATACATACTACTGTACGTTTGTATACATATATGTATGTACGTGTACATACTTATATCTAGTTATAATCTTCCGTCATAATTTTATTTTAGAAATTTTTGTTAAATAATGCGGTGCCCCAGCATGGCCTTAGGCTGTAATAGTGTAATGCCCTAAACTTAAAATTACTATTATATTGAATTCCACCAAATTTTTGGTTATTTTTCAAAATTAATTGGAACACATGTATGTGTTACATTAGAGAGATACAACAATGAAGGTTAAATACTTGAGACTCCGTCGAAGTCAACTTGACCTTTCATCTGGGATCGATAAAATATATATTACCAATAAAATATTTGGAACGAAGTCGATTTAATTAATTTCCCGCTCCCTTGAAACTGTTGCTAGTCGTCTGTCTAAATTATAAACCTGAAATACTATGTATTTCTACTTTAATTCATCAGATGCCAATATTTTTTATTTAAGAAAACATATAAAACAATAAAAAATGAACGAAAAATAAAAATAAACAAAACTGTATAAAGAATTGCCTATATCAGTTACTATGACAACTACCTTTGACATAGATTAGGTAAAATATATGGAGTTAGGGAGTGAGCGGCCAGTGACGTCAGTGGCGGGGACTAGGGTTTCTGTCTGGATCCATGTGATGTTCTCTGGCCAGACATGGAACAGTTAAGCACTACGGACACGAGTAGGGACTCACAGGTCCCTTCACTCCTTACCACAATATACATATTTATTAATAAAAGTAAATATATGAATTCATTAAAACTATTTATTTCTCAAGTAATAACATTTGGAAACACCAAAAATTATCGGCAAATCATTTTCTGGATGTTTCAGCGCCTTAGCCTCGCCATCACCCGTGGTAATACTGTCAGCGTTTTTGCCTCAAAAATTACCGTTGATCCTTGTGGGGTGTGTGACCAAAATAACACACTATTGACCCTTGTGATATTTCACTAATTAATGATGAATTGATGTTTTTTCTCTCTTGAGCCCAGATACTGCTGGATGCCAGGTCGAAGAGGGCAAACTGTCCAAGTACAACCAGCCGCTCCCTGATAGGTTTGTGTCAGGGCCTGTAGCAGTGGAGACTTACGGCATTCTTGGCCCGCGGACCATATCCCTACTCACTGCTATCGGAGTAGAGCTGACCCCCGGACCACATCCCTACTCACTGCTATCGGAGTGAGTTGGCTGCTCACAGGTGCGAGAGCTCCGTGAGGTGGAGTGGCTGTTCCAGAGTGTCTCCCTCGCTCGCTTCCGGGTCAATATATTCTCCATCCTGTTGGCCGGGATCCAGAGGTGGAGGGTAATTTAATTGGAGGGCGAGGACAAAAGTTCCCACGTCACAAATATATTCACATATACACAAAATTACTTTGTTGTTTTTTGTGTGCATTATATTTGGGATCGAAGTACCAGTAATACACTGGGTAATTGCTGGCCTTGTGCCAAAAGTAGAAACAATTATATTTATATATGTATAAGGTTCCAGTCCTTAGATTTTGCTTGTGGATATTTTATTGACGTATTTTTTAAAATAATTACGTATTTCTACAAAGTGAATTTCTCTGTAATAAAATTTAATTGTTTCTACTTTTGGCACAAGGCAAGCAATTACCCAGAGCATTACTGGTACTTTATTTTATTGACCCCGTAAGGATGAAAGGCAAAGTTAACCTCGGCGGGATTTGAACTCAGAATGGCAAGGGCCGTAAAATAAAATTTAATAGGAGATATTCAGACTGTCAGAAATTGTACATCAACAGCTTGTGTGGCATTTGGGAAAGTTAGAGCCGCTGACAGCGGTGTTTCTATCATTGTGATTTACCTTACTGAACTCTGCAGCCACCAATGTCACAGCTTCTCTCAATGAGTTTTAAGTGGGGAAACTCTATCGTCCCGTGTCGTAGCGAGTACATGCCTCCTCCCATCTCATCATCTAGGTTATCGATCAAAACAAAGCTGAGTATATGTTGTGTTAGCAGCAGACCTGAGTGAAACCTCTTCTATTTTCGTATGTATCATATTTATTTTATATATATATATATATATTTTTTCTCTCTCCGAATAACATCTTTGTTAATTTTTTTAGTTATAAATTTGTTATTATTAATATTATTATTATTTATTTTTTTTAATGATTTTTTTTTCACCTTCAAATCGTGCCCCTTTGTTCGTTGACATACCTGGCAATGATTTTAAGGACAAATGAAAAGTCATTGAACTAAAATATTCACCTGGCAACAGTAAATCTATTTTTTAAATTCATTTTTAATACCTTTTATTTTGTATGAAGCCAATTTCTGACTGTACCCCTCTCCCTGTTGTAGATAAAGACATCAATTTTCACCTTAGATCAGTCATGGAAAACTGCGACCCGCGACCCGTTTGGCTCTCTGAATAGAATGTCTAATTTCAAAAATTGGCTTAAATTCTTTTTTTGTAGTGCGGCCCTCTGTTCGAAAACAGTTGCCCATGCTTGCCTTAAATATTAGATGGATCGTGGACCGCATCTCTTTGTTTCCTTATACAAAGGTCATCCATACGCACACACACATATATATGTATGTATTCCGAGTTCAATAGGGGGTAACCACACTAAGTAAGGTACTCGATACATAGCAAAGTATAAATATATAATATAGAAATGGCTTCTACTTCACTATATACATATATATTCATCCTATGGACTGAGAGCTCTTACCCGTGGGTATTTCTACCAAACCTTTACTACAGTATACACACATATATATATATATATATATATACATATATACAAACGCATACACACACACACATATATATATATAGTTATGTAATAAACAACATAAGGCAATTATTTCATTTACCAGTGGTTTCTTATATATTACACATACATATATATATATATACACAATCCTTCCAAGGTTATATATCAGGGTTTCCCGTCTAGAATGATATTCTAACAAGACACTCAAGACGGGCTAATCTCGCGCTCGGACACCAAACCAAGTATTTCCATGTCCTCGCAATATATATATATACAAACACACACACATATATATGTGTGTGAAAGATGCTCATTTTAAAATGGTTATCCTTTTACTAAAATCTTCCATCATAATTTTATTTTCAACATTTTTGTTAAGTAATGCTTTAAATATCAGTTTACTAACGAAAACAGTTATTCTAGCGAATTCTTCCAAATTGTTCTTCTTCGCCCACTTATTCCTGTGAGACTTGTGGGGGCAAACACTCCTTCAAACACTCCTTCCAGCTGCCTCATCAGAAGCTAGTCTCAGGATCCTTAAGTGAAACAAGCCAAGCCTCATAGATGTTATCCATCTTGCTGAGAGTCTCCTGTCGGTTTGTTTTGCCTTTAAAATCTGTCCAGTGATTCTTTCCTGGGACAATCTAACCACATGTCCTCTATAGTGTCAGAGCTGCGATCTCTCAGTTCAGAGAAGTAGCGGCTCTACCTGGAGTGACTCCCATCTCCGAGCAACACATCCTTCGGTCGAAACCCGTTTTATATTTGCGATCGTATTCTTTCTGTCATTACCCAAGATTTATGACTATGTGGTGATGTTTCGTATTAGCTAGCCGTGTTTCCTGCAGCAAAATTATGTCCGCTTCTTTTACTGATAAATCATTAGGAATCTACATATAAAGATTTATTTGTTACCGTGGTCTTGCATATAATTATAGTCAGCCATTAATAGCCCGCGTGGAGTACGTGCCGACCTTCTCCCCCCCTCTCTGTATCAGCAATGAACTACTCTATCTCTCCCTGCCCTGTCTGTCTTTACTCTGTCACCCTCTCTACTACCACGTTGTCTACATCTTATAATTCCACCATGCCAGAAGCAGGCATCTGATGGCTGTTGCGCAACATCTGAAGGGTGGACAGGTGTTTTACAGAAACAAAAGGGTCAGTTAAATTTTACTATTTAGAAAATCAATATCAAGCAAGGTCACTCAATGCTTTTTCTTTTAATATGTATATAGTGTTTATATATTAATATACATACATTAAAAACAAATCTCAATGTGATTTTTTTAAATGATTAATTATAGCTAGGAACCTCACAATTATTAATTATAGCTAGGAACCTCACAATTATTAATTATAGCTAGGAACCTCACAAATGTTAATTATAGCTAGGAACCTCACAAATATAATGCACAAGAAATCTTTGATGAAAGCGAGAGAAGCATCACTTCACCATCAGGTGTGACAGCCTGTCTTACACAGCACAAGGACCACCGATATATATTATAATAAATCATTTAGAATGTTAGCTGTTCTTAAACAGTCAATATTTGTTAATATATTTAGGTTTATTGGTTAATAATATCCATTAGCATTTTTTTTTTTAGTTTTTCTCGAAAGTAGTAATTTTTTCACGGCATCCACCATGAGAATATATGGAAATCTGGAAGGTTTAACTTGCCTCAATTATTAATAATTATTTGCGTTGAATATACAGAAATTTTATTTTATTAGGCGAAATAGATAACTGCAAAAACCAATTACAAATTGCAGCAATTTCGCCTTTCAGTCATTCAAGGTCGATAAAATAAAGTACCGGTCTAATACTAGATTCTTCCTCCATATCTCACAGTCTTTCTCCGATATATTTAGACTTGGAGAGGAGATTAGTTCTGCCAGGTTTTAAAAAAATACTCTAGAAATATCATATCTTAATATGGCACTTGTGTCTCCCTCAGGATTTACGGATATCTATATATCTATCTATATTGGTTCAAAATATTGCTCGTAAAACATACAAATACAACTAATTATTATTAGAAACCTCACAAATATAATACACACACACATATTAATATATATATATATATATATATATATATATATATATATTGGCGGTTGTCGGTTTTATATTTTACCTCATTGGGCGAAATACAGATTTGAGGTAATGCCGTATTCCAACCTATTTGGCAGTATGTTCAGTTTTTCACCAATCTGTTGTAATTAACTCTTAAATATCCTGTACTACATGAAACCGCATCAACAAGACATCTTTGAAAAGTATAAAACAGTATTTGGTCCAGTTAATAATGTTGAAGTCGTTAGAATGTCTTTTAGAATAGTTTGTGGTATTTGTACCGGCTCCAAGTCCGGCCAACATCAACTTTGCTTTTCATATATTCGAGGTCTACAAAAAAAAAAAAAGGAACCTGTCAAGTACTGAGGTCGATTCTTCCTCTATATTTATTTCTCACTCTTTCTATCATTCTCTGGAAGAAATCTGCTGAATTCAAACCTGGAGATACACTATGGCTCATAATTGTTTCTACTTTTGGCACAAGGCCAGCAATTATTTAGTGCATTACTGGTACTTAGCTAGTAATGATAAATCAAACAATTTATATTTGAAACATCGTTTTTCACAGTTGTGTTATATATACGATATTAATAAATGGAAACTATATTTATAAAACCATATTTATTTCATTATACATATTTCAAGGACACCAAGTTAAATTATGGTGTGCTTTCATCAGATAAAACTATCCGGGAGCTTTCAACAGTAATGGTTGCATTCTTTAAGGGTATGTCAATATTTATTTATAAAACTGTTCTATATTATATTTTATCTGATGAAAGCACACCATAATTTAACTTGGTGTCCTTGAAATATGTATAATGAAATAAATATGGTTTTATAAATATAGTTTCCATTTATTAATATCGTATTTTTACTCCAAATATTTGTTGAGTGCTTTATATCAGTTATAAAAATATTTGCTTGTTGTATCCC
>OZ024746.1:823047-830547 GCA_964016885.1 Eledone cirrhosa
ATATCGGAAGAAACGGACCAGTTGTTGGCCAGAGAGAAAGGTGTCTGACCTCAGTCCTTTCAGACGCGTCCACCATACAACCTCTTTCGCCATGGCTATTACGCACAGAAATACCGCCTCTCCTTCGTTTTTGAAGAGGGGAGGCGGCTTGATCGTTACAATAGACTCGGTGGTCAACCGGATCGGTCCCACCCTTGACAGCAGTTGTTCGACATAGCCCCACAGATCGGCAATGCCTGAGCAGTGTACCAATGGGTGTGCAACGGTTTCCTCGTCGCACACGCATCTGGGACAGATCTTTTTCGAGGGGTCCCTACCCGGGCGCCCGTGTCTGTAGAGCCTTTCTCGAACGGGCAGAGCCCTTCTGTAGCATTACCAGGCCAGGGACCTCTGGAAGTTATCCATGGGTCCCGGGCTGAATGTCCTACCGAACAGGTTGGCCAGTTCGTCTTCCTCCATGCCTAGGGCTTCTCCGAGAGCGTCGTCGCACCTGCTAACAACCAGCCCTCTATAGAATGACGAGGTGGATTCTCCACTGACAGCCGGGTCCGCCTGCCAGAGAGCCGTGAGCGCCTGGCACACTCGGTGTGCCAGGCGCCCAGTTTTCTCGGTCTTTGCTTGACCCAGGATTGCACTTACTTAAATGTAAGTATGTATGTATACATACATACATATATGTATACAGACGTACAGTAGCATGCACATATATATATATATATATATATATATATACATATACATATATACATACAGGTACACATACATATATGCACATATCAGTTTAGCGGAAAGTATATACTTTCGAACGTTCAACTATCTGGCAGATAGGTATACGGTGCTGATGATAGCTAACAAGCTTGAAACTAGTACATCGTTCCTGTGTCAGTGTCGATCAAAAAGGTGACGTGGTTGTCTTAACACCGTACGGCATAGATTCAGGCTGTTCAGTTTGTTTACAAACGAACAAAGCGGCGTTATAATAAGCGTTCGCTAAACTGATGCGTGCATATATGTATGTGTACCTGTATGTATATATGTATATGTATATATATATATATATATATATATATATATATATATGTATGTGCATGCTACTGTACGTCTGTATACATATATGTATGTACGTATACATACATACTTACATTTAAGTAAGTGCCATACTAAGAGTGAGAAATGAAATTTCGTTTTCATTTTATTTCAATATATAGATATAGATATATATATATAGATATAGATATATATAGATATATATATATAGATATAGATATAGATATATATATATAGATATAGATATAGATATATATATATAGATATATATAGATATATATATATATAGATATATATAGATATATATATATATAGATATATATAGATATATATATATATAGATATAGATAGATATATAGATATATATATATAGATATATATAGATATATATATAGATAGATATATAGATATATATATATAGATATATATATATAGATATATATATATAGATATATATATATATAGATATATATATATAGAGATATATATATATAGATATATATATATATAGAGATATATATATATAGATATATATATATATAGATATATATATAGATAGATATATAGATATATATATAGATAGATATATAGATATATATATATAGATATATATATATAGATATATATATAGAGATATATATATATAGATATATATATAGATAGATATATAGATATATATATATAGATATATATATATATAGATATATATATATATAGATATATATATATATAGATATATAGATATATAGATATATAGATATATATATATATAGATATATATATATATAGATATATATATATATAGATATATTTCTTTTATTTGCCACTAGGGCATCAAAAGTGGGACAAGTACAAAGGGGGGAGTTTACACAAAAAGGCGTCCTCAATAAGGAGAAGGCAATAACAAAATATAAAAATAAAATAAGATATAACAAAAAATAAAATTTTTAACAAAATCCTCAATAGAGAGGAGGCGCCTTGGGGGGTCGCACACACCCCCGAAAAAAGTGTGCAACCCTTCTCCTCAGGAGCACAGAGAAGGGGTGCTCCCTTGGTCTTTCATCTTCCTCACCTATAGTCTGATGTAGAGTGAAGGCCCATTCACACGGGCCATTCTCGCCACTTTCACCCATCTTTCATAGAAACGGCTGGGGTGCAGCACCTCTCTCTCCATCCTGATCCTTCTTCCGAAATGATATCGGAAGAAACGGACCAGTTGTTGGCCAGAGAGAAAGGTGCCCGACCTCAGTCCTTTCAGGCGCGTCCACCATACAACCTCTTTCGCCATGGCTATTACGCACAGAAACACCGCCTCTGCTTCATCTTTGAAGGGGGGGGGGGCGGCTTGATCATTACAATAGACTCGGTGGTCAACCGGATCGGTCCCACCCTTGACAGCAGTTGTTCGACATAGCCCCACAGATCGGCTACGCCCGAGCAGTGTACTAATGCGTGTGCAACGGTTTCCTCGTCGCACACGCATCTGGGACAGATCTTTTTGGCGGGGTCCCTACCCGGGCGCCCGTGTCTGTAGAGCCTTTCTCGAACGGGTAAAGCCCCTCGGTAGCACTGCCAGGCCAGGGACTTCTGGAAGTTGTCCATAGGTCCCGGGCTGAATGTCCTACCGAACAGGCTGGCCAGTTCGTCCTCCTCCATGTCTAGGGCTTCTCCGAGGGCGTCGTCGCACCTGCTACGTACCAGCCCTCTATAGAATGTTGCGGTGGAGTCTCCACTGATAACCGGATCCGCCTGCCAGAGGGCGGTGAGCGCCTGGGCACACTCAGTGTGCCAGGCGCCCAGTTTTCTCGGTCTTTGCTTGACCCAGGATTGCAGCTCGGTGAGTGAGACGAGTCTGGGGAAGGTTCGTCTCACAAACGAGGCCCACACCGGTTGTCCGGTGAGGAATACGTAGAGGTGCCGTAGCCTTAATGCGTGTTTACGCATCATTAGCCACGGCATCCCCAGCCCTCCTTTCAAAGGGTGTTGACAGCAGATGGATCTCCTCACCATAGGAGCCCGCCTCTTCCAAAGGAATTGGAAGAGCGCGCGCTCCATCTTGGTGAGGGTTTTCCTTGGGCAGGGCACTACGGTCAGGCGGTAGTAGATGACGGACGCTATGTAGGTGTTCGCCACCTCCGCCCGACCTTTCAGGGATAGTTTGCAACTGGCCCACTTCTGGGTCAGTGCAAACACCCTGTTCGTAACCTCCGCCCAGTTTTTCTCCACCTGGAGGTCCGGTCCGAACCAGACCCCGAGCAGCTTCACCGGGCCCTCCGTCCAGCGTCCGACGACGCCATCGGAGGGCATCGGTCTGCCCCTCCACGTGCCGAGTTGCAAACCGATCGACTTGTCCCGGTTCAGCTTAGCCCCTGTGAACTTTTCGTACTCCTCCAGTAAGGTGCCGACCGCCTCGATTTCGGAGGCCGTCGACACCATTACTGTCACGTCATCGGCGTAGGCCGACACCGCTTTCCGCAATCCCGGTTCCAAAGGGATGCCCTGCAACAACTCCAACTTCCGCAGTAGTGGCTCGAGAGTCAACACATACAGAAGGGAGGAGAGAGGGCACCCTTGTCGGATGGACCGCGCGATTTTGAACGGCTCCGAGAGGTAGCCGTTCACCTTGACCCTAGAGCAGATGCGGCTGCTGTGCATAGCAGTGATCCAGCCCCTGAAAACGGGTCCGAAGCCTGCCGCCGCTAGCACCGCATCCAGGTAACCATGGTCGACCCTATCGAACGCCTTAGATTGATCCAAGTTGATCAGAGCCCCACCAAAGCCGGGTTCGTTCCCAACCCTCTCTATGATGTATCGCATGAGGTGGAGGTTGTCATGGATGGACCTGGACGGGATAGCGCATGTCTGCGCATCTCCCACCAGGTTGCCCACGACAAGCGCCAACCTCTTTGCTAGCACCTTGGCCAAAATCTGTAACTCTGTATTTAGCAGTGTTATGGGCCTGAAGTTACTTATTTCGTCCCCCTTGTTCTCGTCCTTCCTCACTAGCGTGACTACGCCCTTGGTCACAGTACAGGGAATTCTCCCGTTCTGTTGCCAGTTGCAGTAGACCGCCTCGAGGAGATCGGGGAACAAGTCCGGCATAGCTAGATATAATTCGTAAGGAAGACCATCGAGACCCGGGGATTTGCGTTTGCCGCATTGGCTCAGCACGTCCTCTATCTCAGCGGCCGAAATCGGCTCCTCGCAGGACTTCGCCTCCCTGTCCGAGAGGCGCGGCAGGCCGTCGAGGTATGGACCGAAGTCCACGTTCCCAACCGGCTCCCCGCCCCTCCCGAACAGTCGGGCAAAGTGCCTTTGAAAGGCCTCACACATCTGCTTAGGCTCAAGAATCGCCCGTCCATCCAGGTCTCGCAAAGACCGGATGGTGGATTTAGTTCCACTGTTGGTCTCTGTCACGCGGGCCCAGCTAACAGCTTTGGTCCCCTCGTTCCCTTTTACTTCGGACAACGCAGCCTTCGTGCTTCGCGTCGAAAAACTGGCTCAAAGTCGTTCTCGACGCTAGCACTCTGGCCACGTCGCCGCTTCTAATTGCCTCTTCTACTCTATCTATTAGCTCCCTTTCCTTCCTATTCCTATCCGCAGCTAGAACCTTACTAAATTCTATCGAGACTACTCTAATCTCTCTCTTTAGAGATACCCACCACCTGCTGTTGACGATCGCTCCAGTCAACCGTTCCTTAACTAACGTACTAATCCGATTCCTGTAGGCTCTACTTGCCGGCAAGGACAAGTTGAGCTTCCAGTAACCGGGGCCCTGTCTATGAGTTCTGTCAAGGTTGACCATGCAGGTCACTAATTTGTGGTCTGAATAGCCAACAATGCGCATTTTTGGACAACTTAAAAAGTCCTTATCCTTAATTCTAACTAAGAACCTATCTAGGTACGACCTAGATGATCCGTTACGATTTGCCCAAGTCCAGGTTGGCGCAGTCGGAAAATCTAGTCGATATCTATCGGCCAGGTCAAATCGACCGATTAACCCTTTGAGGCTATTACACCCCTCTCTATCGGGGCAGGCCCCTACGTAGTCCCAGCGTGCATCTAGGATACCATTCCAGTCCCCCACTAATAGCAAGGAGCGGGACGTCCCTAGAAAAGTCTCCAGACGATGGAAGAAGTCCGGCCGCATTGACCCGAAAGGGCCGTAGGCGGCTACCAACCTAAACGCTCCGCCTTTACCACTGCCAAGGTCCAGAACCACTAGTCGACCCTCCGGGTCCAAATGTACCATCTGTGTTGCGAGACCCAGATGTTTTTGCAGCAGAACGACAACTCCACCCCCACCTCCGGGCTGACAGAGAGATGCGTGCATCTCAAAGTCATCAAAGGTGGGGGCCAGCTGTCGCACGTTGCTGATCCGGGCCTCGCAAATAACCATCACATCTATACGTTGTGACCTGAGGTCATTTAGAAGCATTGCTTGCTTCCAAGTTGAGCCCAGGCCACGCGCATTTAAACAGCCTACTCTTAGCATAGCCATGTTGGTGGTGAAGAGAAAAGGCACTTACCTCTCTGCGTCCCGGGTATCGGGCTGCACAATTTCCATTAGGGTGGGGGATGGGTTGTTGGGTGGGGTGGTGGTTTGTGGAAGTGTGGGGGCATCAGTGTGTTGTGTGGTTGGGGAGCTTGGAGTTGTGAGGGTGTTTGGGGAGGGGGTGGGATAGTTTTTTAGGAGGACGCGGTTAATGGGCCCGACGCAGGGGGGACCCACGTCCTCTTTAAAATTGTTTTTTAAAGTTTTATAGGTGTCCTGTGGGGCCTTAATCATTTTGAGGTGGGGGAAATCCCCTGCCTGGGTGAAGTTAGGCCCTTGTGTTTTTATTAGATTGTTGTTGTACACAATGTTTAACAGTTTTTTGTTTCTTGTATTTATGTATGTGTATGCATGTTTTTGTTTTTGTGTGGTGTTTTTTGTTTGCTGTTGTGAGCTCTTTTGTGTTGGTGTCAGTGTTATGTTTTGGGGAGGGTTTTTTTTCATTTGTGTGTCTGAGGTGTGTTTTCTTTTTTTTCTTTTGATTGTGTGGAAGTGCTCCTCCTCGTCTGACGACGAACTAGGGTCATCTTCCGCGTTGGAGGGGAGGGGTATATTTTCGGGTTGTGTTTGCGGTACGGGTGTTTTGGAAATTGTTTTTGTTTTTTGAGTGGAGGGGATGGGTTGGACATTGTTTTGTTTTGGTTTGAGCTGTGGTAGTTGTTTTTGTAGTGGTAGTTGTGGTGATTGTGTTGGTTGTGCAGTTGTTGGTGGTGTAGGCAGGATTGGGGTTTTCTTATTAAGTTGGGGACAGACAGCCCTCAGGTGACCTCTGGTTCCGCAGAGGTAACACGAGGGCCGTCTACCCTCAACGGTAATGTTGATGAAGGTTAGATCATCCAGTATGACGCGTTCAGGGATCTGGGCGATCCTTTCGGGCCTCATTTGAACTACAAGTTCGAGGCTCGTTCCACTGAACGCGTCACCCGATGCCTTTCCCATGGACACCAGCATGTCATCCTCCAGGTCCAGAAAACCTGTCAAAACCCACCATATGTCCATAATCGGCAGGATGGTGTGGATTTTTATTTTTTGTGTTCTTCTACCCATGTACGTAGGGTAGAAGGTGTATGCGGTGGATGTGATTGGTTTGATGGACAGTTTCACTGCTGTGTCCCTGTCCTTCATGAGAATGGATAGACTCCCGTAGAGTCTATCCTTCTGAATGAAGGTGATGTCCTTCATGACGTCTTTTAAAACCAGCTCTATCTCGCTCTGTGATGGTTGAGCTGGTTTTTTACTTTTGTTCGAGATTGTCCTAAACATGACCGTGTTTAGGAGTCTCTGGCTTTTTAGTTCCGGGGGGGAATGGATTGTGAATGAACCATTTTCTCCGTACACTATATATTTTTTCGCATCCGCCAGTAGCTCCTTCGCTTTTGTTATATCTACTGGCAGATAGTCGAGGGTTTTCCTTGTCGTCTCGGCGAAGGAGAAATTTTGTTTGTTTGTGTTGTTGTTGTCGTTGGTGGTGTTGTTGTTATCATTGTTGTTGTTGTCACCGTTATTGGTCTTGTTGCTGTTATTGTTATTGTTATTGGTGTTGCTTTCGTCCGTGGCATTGTTGTTGTTGTTGCTGTTGCTGCTGGTTCTTTGGGTTGTTGCCATGGCAACGTCAAGTTGTCGGTTAACAGGTGGAGAGAATTCTTCCTCTGGCTGACCTATCTTCTTGACCTCTGCTACTGTGACAGTGGCAGGGGGAAGCTGTAAGTTCATCTTCCCCTTTCCTCCTTCGAATTTTGGTGAAGAAGCTTCGGCCATTTAAAAAAAATATTGACTTTTCAACAAGAAAAAACTTTTTTTTTAACTATTTCGCCTAAAGGCGTAGAATATTTTGAGAGACTGACCAGATCAAAGTTTGACCTGGCAGTCCCTCTACAAAATGGTACAAAAATTAAAGT
>OZ024746.1:850019-927519 GCA_964016885.1 Eledone cirrhosa
GGATCAGATGAGTTGTCCTGTTATGAGGTAAGTCAGATTAGGTGACCATGTCTTGTTCATACAGAACTGTTTCTGGCTTAGTTTCTACGGCTGGATACCCTGCCTAACATCAATCATATTTACAGTGTGGACTGGGTGCTTTTTGTTGTGTTACCAACACAACCACTTTACAGTGTGGGCTGGGGTACTTCTGTCATGACACCTACATGACCACTTTACAGTGTGGACTGGGTGCTTTTTGTCATGACACCTACATGACCACTTTACAGTGGACTGGGTGCTCTCTCTGTATGCCAAAATCACTAAAATGAAATTCATTATATTAATAGGACATAGCTTATGATTGCAGTTATAATTATATGGTAATTAAACAAAAAAAATTAATACCAAAATGGAATTCATTAATCATATTATTAAAATATGTATTGACTTCCAACTATTTAGGCCATGAATAACTATTATATAAATCTATGAAGTATACTGCATGCAGTAAATGTTTTATACATATATAGGCTTTTGTTTTAAATGAAACGATGATGATGATACATTCTTTCATAGATTGTATTGTTTAATAATCACTTCTCTTGTGAAGTATTTAAATATGTAAAGTGTCATGTGATTTTCTCATAACAGCTCAACTTTTCACCTTTTCAACTTGGTTCTGTAAATATTTTGACAAATATTTCTTGTTCACCTTAGAGTAAACAGAAGTCTGTGTTTAGAGAGTTGCTGTCAGTGGTGAGTTAACCTTTTTGATACCATACTATCGCATTCCAACACTGCATCTGGTTCTATGAAACAAAACCACCCATTCTAAAGGGATCCTATTGGGCACCTTTAAATTTCCAATGCATTGTATGGTTTTTTAAATTATTTAAATTTATATTTCCTATTCAACAATACTTCAAGCAAACTACAACACTCTGATATATATATATATATATATATATGGACCCATAACTCCTGGTGGAATCATAGGGGCACCATTGTGACATGTGAATCTTGAGCATTTATAAACTTGAGGCCTATCTCCTCTCTGGGATGGAGACCATCTTTACAATGAAATCTTAACTATAATAAAGTAAGGAGTGTGGGACTGCATCTAGAATATATTTTGTTACCCCGTTTGTAAAATAAGTTGGATTACTTTGAATAAATAATGAATGAATATTACATAATTTATCTACTAAATTTCGTGGCTGTTGATTAAATATATTTTATAGCTTATTTAAAGATCTTTAAAATTCACTTCTTTAAAATTTTCAAATCTCAACACTTCCGGTTAGCGGCCGTTAGATTATAACACTTATAAAAATATTGCATATATTTCCGTCGCTAATTTTCTCCTAATGCAGTATATATCGTCTTTTTTAATGTATCATGGATTACGTTACTGATTACATAAGACAGTGTAACGCAGTCTTCGTTCAATTTCTGTGTATATTGTCAATTACGATTTTATTTGATGTATCATATCTACATGTATATATACTTGTGTATAATATCAATATACACACTACACATGCTAGCAGAAAACCACCCGAAGGGTGGTTTTTCTGCTAGTAATTAATAATTTTAGTTCATCCTTCCAAACTCTTCATTAATTAATTCAAATACATTGTATATCGTTAGAAATATGACCATGTAAAGGTTAAGCAAGTTTCTCTACCATAATATTTAGTTTGGTGTCTCAGTTCAACTTCCTTTGTGTTTAATTTTTTGTCTTTTGTCAGTTTGTTGGTGTTGATAAAACAAATACCAGTAATATCATCATCATTTTTACATCTGTTTTTCCATGCTTGCATGAGTTGGACGGGTCCTTCTTAGCATGGCATCCCTCCACTCATTGCGTTCCTTCGCCATCTCTGTGAGTTTCAGTGATTTAATATCTGCTCTCACAACCTCTGCCCAGGTCTTTCTTGGTCTACCTCTACCGTGATTTCCTTGCACTTCTCCACCCAGCAATCATCATCAGATGACCATACCAATGCAATCCTCTCTCTGGCACACAACCTCAGATTCCTCTTAAACCCATCTTCTCACTCAGCTCATCCAAGCTCTTCCAACATCAACTTGCTCAGGAACTGAAATCTTTCTTTTGCAAAGAAAAACCAACAACAAAAAGCATGTGTAAAATGTATCTACTTTAGAAGGAAGTTAATATTTTATTTAACCCTTTTGTTACCAACCCAGCCAAAACCAGCTCTGGTCCTATGAAATAAAACCACCCATTTTAAAGGTTTCTAATTTAAATTAAAATCTTCCAACATCTACTTATATATATAACCATCAATTTCTCTGTCTGTCTGTCCGACAGTGGAAACACGTGCGTAGAGAGAGAGTGAGAGTGAAAGAAAGAGACAGACTACGAGAGGGGGATAGCGGGAGGAAGAGAGAGAGAGTGAATAGACGCTAAAACACGTGCTATAGAAACATTACCTTCCCCTCTCCACTGACTTTGGTCACTGAGGCCAAGGGAATCGCTGGTTACTATAGAGACACCTTGCACAAGCCAGAAGTAACCAGTTCGAGGCGGTTCTGACTTGACATCATGCGAAGAAGGTTGCCATTGAATTTGTGGTTGTTGCTGCTGATAATAAGGACCATTTGAAGAAGGTTGCTACTGATGAGGTAATTTATTAATCAGATTGCGCAGTTCCATAACCTACGTTTGATTTGTTCAATTTTTTTGTTCAATTTTTTAAATTTTTTTTTTTTTTATTTCTTATTGAAAAAATATAAATAATAAAATAAGGTTAGAAATTTAAATACAATTAAATACGATTTAATTTCCATTTCGAGTAGCCAATGTCCAGTGTTCAATTTCATGAAAAAATTGGAAATAATTCAAATAAAAAAATATTTCCTTATTCACACCTAATGGTATGATTAAAATTTCATAGGAATATTTTTTTCTAACCGCCAGTTATTTATTTTCTCCTTTTTCGTTTTAACATATATTTATTTCAAAGATTTCACCGTATAGATAACATATATATTTATACATGCATAAAAGACGCACCGAGAGACGGTGAACATGTGGTGCCGAAAACATTTCTCATCCAAATCTCAACAATATCAGTATATACACTAGATTTGCTAGCAGAAAACCGCCCACCGGGTGGTTTTCTGCTAGTCTATATATATAAAACTGAGGATGTCTGTCTGTGTGTGTCTGTGAGTTTGAATCCCTAAAACTCGAGAAGTACCCAACCGATTTTTTTTTTTTTTTCAAACTTTACATGTGTATTACTTATGTTTCAGGGAGTGTTAGGCACATAACTTTTTGATCACTTAGGGCCTGCATTAGGTGAAAAACTTCATTTTTTTCAGCTTTTTAGGGCTTTTTTGAGGCGTTACGTCTAGCCTATTTTCCTGAAATTTCAAGGCAGATAAAAAAAATTCCTTTTCTTGATTCCCTAGGGCCCGCATTAGGTGAAAACCTGCATTTTTCCTGCTTCATCGAGGAAAATCTTAAAGATTATCCAGCCATCAGAGTATTCGGTTTATTTTCTCCAGGCATGCAGTTTCTCCACGATTAGGTCTGTTGGCGGCCCGCGTTCCAAAATACCTTATCCCTTGCAACGCCGGGTACCACTGCTAGTAATTCTATACAAGAACCTTACATTAAGTTACTATCTTAGTAATGAAATAATAATTTTAGTAAATCCCTCAAAATTCTTCATTAATTAATTAAAATAGTATTTCATTAGAAATGTGGTGATGAAAGGGTTTGGATAGCAATTCACCTCAAACTGCTTGTTGTTCTAGAAAATTGATTGTTTTAAAGTTTTCATATATATTTCTATGTAAGAACTGTTTAAGTAACATTACAAACTTTAGCTTGCTTATGAAAAACTTAGGTTATTTCACCAAATCTTAGGTTATTTCCTAGAGATACTTGAAGCTTTAGACCCGAGCAATGTTATTGAAGGTAAACCCAAATCAATCAAATCATTGGTAATGTTTCAACCTTGTATATGAAACCAATATAAACAAATAAACAATTGAGGGAATTGACTCTGCAAGATGTAATGCACAGCCAGAGAAATACTGGTTTCTTGTTTCTCAAGAAAATATGGTGACATATATCGCCACCTGTTACAATCAGGATGAAAATTTGCCACATTCTTCAGCAGAGATAAAGAGTTTTGTCCTTAAAAACATCAATATTAAATGTTCTGCTAAGATCAAAGGTGTGTTAGAGCAGGACTATACTATAAATGGTGTTAGAGCAGGACTATACTATAGATGGTGTTAGAGCAGGACTATACTATAGATGGTGTTAGAGCAGGACTATACTATAGATGGTGTTAGAGCAGGACTATACTATAGATGGTGTGTTAGAGCAGGACTATACTATAGTTGGTGTTAGAGCTGGACTATACTATAGTTGGTGTTAGAGCAGGACTATACTATAGTTGGTGTGTTAGAGCAGGACTATACTATAGTTGGTGTGTTAGAGCAGGACTATACCATAGTTGGTGTGTTAGAGCAGGACTATACTATAGTTGGTGTTAGAGTAGAACTATACTATAGTTGGTGTGTTAGAGCAGGACTATACTATAGTTGGTGTTTTAGAGCAGGACTATACTATAGTTGGTGTGTTAGAGCAGGACTATACTATAGTTGGTGTGTTAGAGCAGGACTATACTATAGTTGGTGTGTTAGAGCAGGACTATATCATAGTTGGTGTTAGAGCAGGACTATACTATAGTTGGTGTTTTAGAGCAGGACTATACTATAGTTGGTGTGTTAGAGCAGGACTATACTATAGTTGGTGTGTTAGAGCAGGACTATACCATAGTTGGTGTTAGAGCAGGACTATACTATAGTTGGTGTTTTAGAGCAGGACTATACTATAGTTGGTGTGTTAGAGCAGGACTATACTATAGTTGGTGTTAGAGCAGGACTATACTATAGTTGGTGTTTTAGAGCAGGACTATACTATAGTTGGTGTTAGAGCAGGACTATACCATAGTTGGTGTGTTAGAGCAGGACTATACTATAGTTGGTGTTAGAGCAGGAATATACTATAGTTGGTGTTTTAGAGCAGGACTATACTATAGTTGGTGTTAGAGCAGAACTATACTATAGTTGGTGTTTTAGAGCAGGACTATACTATAGTTGGTGTGTTAGAGCAGGACTATACTATAGTTGGTGTTAGAGCAGGACTATACTATTGTTGGTGTGTTAGAGCAGGACTATACTATAGTTGGTGTTAGAGCAGGACTATACTATAGTTGGTGTTAGAGCAGGACTATACTATAGTTGGTGTTTTAGAGCAGGACTATACTATAGTTGGTGTTAGAGCAGGACTATACCATAGTTGGTGTGTTAGAGCAGGACTATACTATAGTTGGTGTTAGAGCAGGACTATACCATAGTTGGTGTGTTAGAGCAGGACTATACCATAGTTGGTGTTAGAGCAAGACTATACCATAGTTGGTGTTAGAGCAAGACTATACCATAGTTGGTGTTAGAGCAGGACTATACTATAGTTGGTGTTAGAGCAGGACTATACTATAGTTGGTGTTAGAGCAGGACTATACTATAGTTGGTGTGTTAGAGTAGTACTATACTATAGTTTGTGTTTTAGAGCAGGACTATACTATAGTTGGTGTTAGAGCAGGACTATACCATAGTTGGTGTGTTAGAGCAGGACTATACCATAGTTGGTGTTAGAGCAAGACTATACCATAGTTGGTGTTAGAGCAAGACTATACCATAGTTGGTGTTAGAGCAGGACTATACTATAGTTGGTGTTAGAGCAGGACTATACTATAGTTGGTGTTAGAGCAGGACTATACTATTGTTGGTGTGTTAGAGCAGGACTATACCATAGTTGGTGTTAGAGCAGGACTATACCATAGTTGGTGTGTTAGAGCAGGACTATACCATAGTTGGTGTTAGAGCAGGACTATACTATTGTTGGTGTTAGAGCAGGACTATACTATAGTTGGTGTTAGAGCAGGACTATACTATAGTTGGTGTGTTAGAGCAGGACTATACTATTGTTGGTGTTAGAGCAGGACTATACCATAGTTGGTGTTAGAGCAGGACTATACCATATGTAGACGGAAAACTAAACAAAAATGATTGAAGATAAAATAATTTATTTTTTTATTGTGTCAATGTTTTGAAAATTTCTTTAAAAAAGTAGTTGTTATTTTAATTGAACATTTTTTCCTTTAAATTTCAGAATATGTACTGCTGTGGCTGTGATTGTGTTGGAAATGTCCAAATGTCATATATTTAGTTTTTTACACTGTTTCCTTCTGGTCAGTTGTATAATTTTACTAAGAGGTAACTATCTTTCTATACTGTTTCTTAGGGAACTCTTATTGTAATTAAACAAAGAGTTGGACGGAACCTTTCACCATCAACACCATCATCATCAACAACACCATTAACATCACCATCATCATCACCACTACGACCATCATCATCATCAACACCATCATCATCATCATTATCATCATCATCATCATTATCATCATCATCAACACCACCATCATCATTATCATCAACACCACCATTATCATCATCAGTCTGTCTAGAGCCCAAAGACTCATCAGGTTGGTGTTTATCCCAGTTTCCATGGTGTGAAGCAACCGAGAATAAAGACCCCCCCCCCCCCCCCCCCGGAAAGGACGCCAGTCCATCGCAAGGTTAAGCTCCCAGTTATTGCTGGTACTCACTCTCAACTGAGTATACTGGAGTAATGTGAAATAAAGTGCTTTGCTCAAGAATACAACACAACCCAGTCCAGAAATTGTGATCCTTAGTTTAACACCTTTGCCACTAGGCCATATGTCTCCACTTGCTAGCAGAGAAAACAGACATTAAATGGTGGTGGTGGTTATTATGATGATGATGATGGTATTGTCTTATCCAATTTATCTAATGTTTATCTTCAGTTTCTTGAAAAATAAATAAATTTTCCTGTATATTTGATTGAAATTGTTTAACTTGTGTGGCAAATCTATAACCCAGTTTCATCGAATCATAATCTATGAAGCTCAGTGTGTGGTCATGCTCCTTCGTTATAGAAATCTACGATATAGAATTTCTTCAATTGAAATTTAAAATTCAGTATTTGAAATAGTTTCGATTGCGTCTTGGAACATCTCATTTTTTCAATTTCACCCACAATTACGCAAAAAATAGATAAAACTCAATATTTTACGATTTTTCTCTCTCATTTAAACTGCTGAACTCTTTCTACTACCATTCAAAATCTATACAACTTCATACTTTCTGCTACTTTCTCTTTCCAAGCTTGGTGGTGATACTGTCCATTCACACCACTCCCTACTGTCTTAAATTTAGAAAACACATATCCTCTATGAGGTTACTAAACCTGCTAGAAACAGCAGCTAACTCTCCCCCATATCACACCCCTCCCCACACCACTCCCTACTGTCTTAAATTTAGAATACACATATCCTCTATGAGGTTACTAAACCTGCTAGAAACAGCAGCTAACTCTCCCCCATATCACACCCCTCCCTACTGTCTTAAATTTAGAAAACATATCTTCTATGAGGTCACTAAACCTGCTAGAAACAGCAGCTAACTCTCCCCCATATCACACCACTCCCTACTGTCTTAAATTTAGAAAACATATCTTCTATGAGGTCACTAAACCTGCTAGAAACAGCAGCTAACTCTCCCCCATATCACACCACTCCCTACTGTCTTAAATTTAGAAAACACATATCCTCTATGAGGTCACTAAACCTGCTAGAAACAACAGCTAACTCTCCCTACTGTCTTAAATTTAGAAAACACACAGACAACCATGCAGAACAACTCCATCGCAGCTCTGTTGTTCGGCTGGCATCGTCTACGCGCGTGTTGTGCAAGTACTGTGAAACAATAAATTTCAACACTTTTTTGCACAGAGATAATATCCATAGGCGAAACTACAATTGTCACTGCTGGCACAGCTCATGCTTCCAGGTCTGCAATTCATTCACCCAGTGCCTGGCAGACAAAAAAGTGCTGCCATAAAATGGGTGGTGCAACCTAACTTTGGTAATTTAATGACCCCGAGCAACGCCGGGCTTTAATGCTAGTACATTTGATAAAATATTCATTATAGAGGAAATAGAATACTTTGACTTACTGACATTGTGAACTCCACTATTGTTGTTAGCTGCTGGGACACTGCATCCTTTAAAACTTCCATACTTCTTGAAATTCACCAACACTACACCTGATATTTCCCCTCCATACACAGGCACACATGTATCTGTGTGTATATCATGACTCATACACTGTTCACTTTCCTGACATTTGTACATTATTCTATGTACTATATATACACCTTTGATGAGTTGTAGTGCACCTGAGCACTGTACACAATAATTTCATTATCATTATTATTTTATGATATTCAAAGCCAATAGTAATTTGAAATATCAAAGTTACATTTGCCTATCTTGTAACGTACGACAACTTATAAACTATCACTATAAAGTAATTGAGAATAAACTGGGATATAACCTTTTGAGGTAGTAAAAGGGGATAATCACCTATAGAAGAGGTGGAGAACCTTTTCATGTTGAAATGCCACATTAAGTTACTTGTAATATAATGAAGCCACATTAAGTTGTAATATAATAAGGCTATATTAAGTTGTGATATAATAAGACTACATTAAGTTGTGATATAATAAGGCTACATTAAGTTGTAATACAATAAGGCTACATTAAGTTGTGATATAATAAGGCTACATTAAGTTGTAATATAATAAGGCCACATTAAGTTATAATATAATATGGCTACATTAAGTTATAATATAATATGGCTACATTAAGTTGTGATATAATAAGGCTACATTAAGTTGTGATATAATAAGGCTACATTAAGTTGTGATATAATAAGGCTACATTAAGTTGTAATACAATAAGGCTACATTAAGTTGTGATATAATAAGGCTACATTAAGTTGTAATATAATAAGGTCACATTAAGTTGTAATATAATAAGGCTACATTAAGTTGTAATATAATAAGGCTACATTAAGTTATAATATAATAAGGTCACATTAAGTTATAATATAATAAGGTCACATTAAGTTGTAATATAATAAGGCTACATTAAGTTATAATATAATAAGGCCACATTAAGTTGTGATATAATAAGGCTACATTAAGTTGTGATATAATAAGGCTACATTAAGTTGTAATATAATAAGGCTACATTAAGTTATAATATAATAAGGTCACATTAAGTTGTGATATAATAAGGCTACATTAAGTTGTAATATAATAAGGTCACATTAAGTTGTAATATAATAAGGCTACATTAAGTTGTAATATAATAAGGCTACATTAAGTTATAATATAATAAGGCCACATTAAGTTGTGATATAATAAGGCTACATTAAGTTGTGATATAATAAGGCCACATTAAGTTGTAATATAATAAGGCTACACTAAGTTGTGATATAATAAGGCTACACTAAGTTGTGATATAATAAGGCTACATTAAGTTGTGATATAATAAGGCTACATTAAGTTGTGATATAATAAGGCTACACTAAGTTGTGATATAATAAGGCTACATTCAAGAAACTATAATCACTGGTGTACTAAGTCCCCGCAGGTTCTAACCAGACCAAGATGATAGTGGCTACAGTCAATCGGGAATATAAGGAACATTCTAGAATCACATTAGAACTAAAACATGAGCATAGAAAGTGCTGAAATGTTCCTTATGATCTCCTAATTCTTTAATTCTGACTGTCTGTCAGTGTGGATTATTTCATTGAATTTTCTTTTACTCTTTGGTATTTAAAATATGATTATCTTATAGTTTAAATTAAAATAAGAGATAGACAAAAATATATTAATAAAAATAAAAAATGTATTGGAAATTTTTATTTTTTCAAAAGGCCACATAGAATGGCATAGAAGACCACATAGGGCCTTAAGGCCACATAGAATAGTATAGAAGACCACATGTAGCCTTAAGGCCACACAGAATAGCATAGAAGACCACATAGGGCCTTAAGGCCACATACAGCCTTAAGACCACGCAGAATAGCATAGAAGACCACATAGGGCTACACAGTCGTCTTTCAGGCGCATCACGTGGCCATACCAACGTAGTCTTCTCTCAAGTAAACAGCATCTGATCCCTCTTATTCCTAATTTCTCACTTAGTTCATTTATGCTTTGCCACACAGAATAGCATAGAAGACCACATGTAGCCTTAAGGCCACACAGAATAGTATAGAAGACCACATAGGGCCTTAAGGCTACACAGCATAGCATAGAAGACTACCTAGGGCCTTGAGGCCACACAGCATAGCATAGAAGACTACCTAGGGCCTTGAGGCCACACAGAATAGCATAGAAGACTACCTAGGGCCTTGAGGCCACACAGCATAGCATAGAAGACTACCTAGGGCCTTGAGGCCACACAGCATAGCATAGAAGACTACCTAGGGCCTTGAGGCCACACAGAATAGCATAGAAGACCACATAGAGCCTTAAAGCCACAGGTTCTCTATATCTGGCCTATATTGTAGAAGGTTTCTCTCTAAAAATTTAAAGGCAGATTGTATGATGCCTGTATACAAACGGCAATGTTACATGGCAGTGAGATATGGGCATTACGTGCAGAGGACCTGCGCAGACTGGAAAGGAACGAAGCATGCATGTTCCGTTGGATGTGTAATACGTGAATGGCAAAGCATAAATGAACTGAGAAATTAGGAATAAGGGATCAGATGCTGTTTACTCGAGAGAAGACTACGTTGGTATGGCCACATGATGCGCATGAAAGACGGCAGCTGTATAAAAAAGTGCAGGGCGAACTAAATTAGATGGAAGCCACGGAGTAGGTAGACCCAGAAAAACCTGGGACGATGTGATAAATTCCGACCTTACACAGTTGCACCTCTCTAAGACAATGTCACTGGACCGAGATCTTTGGCGCTACGCAGTAATACAGAAGACCCGCCTTGCCTATGTACAAAGCGAAACCTACAGTCAGTAGGCATCTCTTAACCAAATATACACTCCAATCCACTACCCCTACCCTGTCCTCCCACTCCCACCAACACCACCCTCTCTCTGTAAAGTTGGTACCACAACATCCAGTCCAAATAAATGAGATAAATGAGATCGAGATCGTGTAGGTGTCACGAGAAAAAAACACACAGTCCACGCTGTAATGTGGCCGTGTAGGTAACATGGTAAAAAGTTCCCAGTTCCACACTGTAAATGTGGTTGGTGTTAGGAAGGGCATCCAGCCTTAGAAAGTTTTCCAAACAAAGAGTTGTGTGAACAATATAACAACCTCTCTAGTGTCTCACAATAAAATGCACTCAATGGTACATGAGACTATGAAAGTGAGATGTGAACCCCTGGGCAGTCAATAGCCCTGTTTGAGTACAGACTTGGTCTGTGAAGACCTGTTCAACCTTTTCTAGCAGAGAGAATGGATGTGAATGATGATCATGATATTGTTTTAACAGCTTCATAAATACACTAAATAGTATTTATGTAACAGCTTCTTAGCTTTTGAGCATCTCTTTATATCTCCTATTGTTATCTGCTTTCTTGTTTCTGGAGTTGTTGGCCATGTAACTGAGATGAACGTGAATCTGTCTACATGTTGACCATGAGAACAGAAATATCAACCTTTAGTGTTAGATTTCGAATAAGAATCTCACATCTAATATTGAGGTTAATGTTATCTACATTTGCTGAATATATACATAAATATAGCTTCTCTATCACCAACATTTTATCATAACACCAACACTACTACTTTACAGAGTGTACTGGGTGTATTTTATCATGACACCAACACTCCCACTTTACAGAGTTTACTGGGTGTAGTTTATCATGACACCAACACTATTACTTTACAGAGTGTACTGGGTGTAGTTTATCATGACACCAACACTATTACTTTACAGAGTGTACTGGGTGTATTTTATTATGACACTAACACTACCACTTTACAGAGTGTACTGAGTGTGTTTATGGGTCTCAATATGTAGACCAAACGACTAATTACTGATACCCTCCGCTACTCTTATTTCCCCCTGGGACCCAACAGTCAACTGAACATTACATATTTTGTGTGGATTCTATTTCAGATATTGTTTTAATCAAAAGCATTGAAAGCCCTTCAGGTGAAAGTCCACAAAGATTTAATAAGGGGCGTTTATTATCAGTAATAAAGAGAACAGTAAATGACAAACAGATTCACTACAAGACATTACTTCAACATCCCAGAGTAAAGAAAGTATGTCAATACTTCAATACAGAAGAATCACAGAAAGACACAAGTAAATTTTACATTCTTACTTTATTTTCTATAAAATTTCATTAAAATTTTACAGGAATTGTGCTTACTGAGGTGGAAAATTGACAGAGTGTACTGGGTGTATTTTATTGTGACACCAACACTACCACTTTACAGAGTGTACGGGGGTGTATTATATCATGATACCAACACTACCACTTTACAGAGTGTACTGGGTGTATTATATCATGATATCAACACTACCACTTTACAGAGTGTACTGGGTGTATTATATATATCATGATACCAACACTACCACTTTACAGAGTGTACTGGGTGTATTTTATTGTGACACCAACACTACCACTTTACAGAGTGTACTGGGTGTATTTTATTATGATACCAACACTACCACCTTACATAGTGTACTGGGTGTATTTTATTGACACCAACACTACCACTTTACAGAGTGTACTGGGTGTATTTTATTGTGACACTAACACTACCACTTTACAGAGTGTACTGGGTGTATTGTGACACCGGCACTACCATTTTCCCTGCTAGCAAGGGTTGAACAGATCTACATACACCAAGTTAGTACTAAAGCAGAGCCACTGATATTAAAATTAAAATACGTGTTTCATATGTTTCTTTATAAATGTTTGATTTATTTTATTCTTTTTGTTGAAATATAGGTTATTACCATAGACATTTCTCTGAGTACAAGTTAGTTCAAGTTCATGGTTTCTTCAGTCCTGGACAAACTGTCCCAAAAGAGCTGCCTGCACTGAAATCACCAAAGATCAACTGTAAAATAACAAACCTTTTGTCAAATAACCCTAAAGTGTTGTCATATGAAAAGACAATCCGTATACACCAGGGTGTTCAAAAGAAGCCCAATGGCTTAAAGATCTTCCCCACAACATCTAAAAAATATCTCTGCCTTTTTCCAGACCTTACCCCTTTCGGAACCATTCAGCAAATTGAGCATGGGCAATTTTTTAGTAAAGCTTATAGTCACATATTGAAGAATATATCTCGTGTAGAAGAATTGTTTACTATAGAGACTCTTCCTGAAAAACTTCTATATCAAAATGCCCTTGCTTTTGCTGCTGGATTCCTTAAACAAAAGCAATTTAGTAAATTACAAATTCATAAATCTCTTCCAGATTTTGCTCCCATGTCTATGAATAAACAACTTAATTGCCCTAAATTAAGTACATTTTCTTCACAAATAGAAAATGCTATAAATTCTGGTCAGTTTATTTTCAAAGAAGCTCACCCATCCACGAAACATTTAGCCAGCCTTTTTCATTCTAATGGTGTTGCTAAATCTTCTTCACTAGAACTTCTACAAACTACTTTATCTTATTTATGCAATAAAATCTCTCCCATTTGTCATAACGATAAGACAAATTGCATAAAAATAACACCTGAGGGATTGACTGAAGCTTTCAGGTTGACTGATAAATATTTTAAAAGCCTCATTGTAAATCCATTGTTTACCAAAATTTCCAAATTGTCCACATATCCAGCTCTTCGGGCAATTTTGGAAAGTATTCACAACAGCAATGTATTTTTCCACATGTATTCCACTAAGCTCTCGTATTTGTTATATTTACTACGAACTCTGAGCCTCAAAGTCACTCAAAGACCAATGTCTGTTTCTCATTTGATTTTTGAGGTTTATTCTAACAATGAAGGCTTAAAATTCTTCCGCATTCTTTTTAATGGGGAAGATTTAACAAACCAAGTCCTCACTTGTAACAGTACAGCAGCTTCACTTTCAAATCTCTGTCCATTAAGTATTTTAAGTAATTTCCTTACTAATGGAATCTTTGAAGGATCTAAAATTCAAGGATACACCGAAGCCTGTCAGTAGTAACTAATCCCATTATTTGTGAAATTAAAATTAAACATTCTGTTTTTAAGTTACATTATAAGATTTATAGTTAGCTTCAGTATAAAAACTTCAGCAAGAAATACATGGTGGTGAGAAACTTTCAGGAGAGCTGGACAGCTGAAGGTCTTCAGAGAACACCCTCCTCTCAAGCAAGTATTTTGGCCCTTAACTTAAGGTGTTTATATCTTATAGTATAAACTTCAGTAGAGAAACTTAACCCAGAAATACATGTAACAATTTCCTCTCTGTTTGAAAGTATACTTTTTCATCCACTTATACCTGAGAAGGTTGTTGTGGGGAGGGTTCTGAAACACTCCTTCCAGCAGGTCAGAACAGATCCAGCTGTGAAAACCATTTAGTTCAATTTCATATTGTTTGACTTATAAATTGAAAGACAATGCATTTTAAGGATTTCAGGGTTTTTTTTTGGTTTTTTTTTTAATTTAAAAAAAAGGGTAAAAGAAAATTTCCTAAAGTTCTCCAGAAGTTTGTGATTTTTATTTAAAAAAAACTTTTGATAATGTTACCTCCTACATGTTAATTTTTATTATATCTGGAATCATTTGTTTACTTCCATTATTTATAACTGAAATATTTCATCTTTCAGTCTGTCATTCTTGATATGTAACATGACCGGTGTAAGAAAAACAATCAAAATTATAAATTATACATGTTCTAGGATAGACAGACAGATTTAGTGGCTCTATCATATAGATGATAGATTATACATGTTCTAGGATAGGCAGACTACACTTACATGAAGCATAAAATACTAATTATTTTTTTTTGCTTCATTCTTTGATTAGATTTAGATTAATTCCTGATAATCTCTGTATAGGAAGTTGTATGACTTATGATCATAAAGTTGATTCCTGGTGGTGTGTTGTGTCCTTGAGCAAGACACTTCATTTTAAGATGCTGCAGTTCACTCAGCTACAAATTATGGGTATTATCATCATTGGCACCTGGAGATATTAAACCCCACATTACATTTTAACATTCAACCCCATAAATTAAACTTTAGATCAGTCATGGGTAAAGTGCAGCCCGTAGGGTTTTCTGAATGGCATGCTTAAACCTAATTGTAGTGCAGCTGAGTCTAATTGTAGTGCAGCTGAGCACTGTACGCAATAATTTCATTATTATTTTTTGTTTTTATTTCAAAATTGCCTTGAATTTTTTTAGTAATGTGGGCCTGCCTTATGAAGAGCCACATCCTATGTGGCTTGTCTTATGATGAGCCACCAAGCATTGATAAAGATGTGTTAATGACACTGAAATACATGGAGGCACATGGCTTAGTGGTTAGAGCATTGGCCTTGCAATCAAAATGTTGTGAGTTCAATTCTTAGATCGGGTGATGTGTTGTTTCCTTGAGCAAGACACTTTATTTCACATTGCTCCAGTTTACTCAGCTGTAGAAATGAGATGATAGGGACCTCAGTCCCTACCATTCCACTGTAAAGTGGTCGTGGAGGTGCCACGGCAAAAAAGCACCCAGCACTCACTGTAAATGAGGTTGGTGTTAGGAAAGGCATCCAGCTGTAGAAATCAAGCCAGAATCAGTTCCCGTCCCACCCTTGCAAGCAGGGAAAAAGTGGACGTAAAATGAAATGATGATGATGACAGCGTTCTCATAAAATTACAGCTAAACTATGTGTGTTTATTATATATGTATGAACGCATAACACCTGATGGAACCATAGGGGTGTCATATTGGGCACTTTAAATGTAGTGGAACCCATCTCTCTCCAGGTCTGAAAAATAGCTGATTTCTTACAGAAAGGGATAGAGAGCAGAAGTGATATAGACAAAGAATGGAGCCCAGTATGGCACTGGTATTTTTTATTGACCTTGAAATGATGAAAGGCAGAGGTTGACTTCTGCAGGGTTCCAACTCTGAGCTCAACAAATACTGTAAAGAATTCTATCCAATGTTCTAATGACTGTTAATTAATTGGTTACGTTTAAATGATGATGATGATGATTAACAGGAGCATTACTAGTACAGTGTGATTCAAAATAGAGACATATATGAAAACATATACAATCTGTTTATATTTCCATATATGTATGTCTCTATCATCATTTAACGTCTGTTCTCCCTGCTGATAAGGGTTAGACAATAAACAAACTTCAATATTGGGGTCAATTCTCTCTTTCTTCTGGAAGAGATCAAATGTGTTTTCCAGCTTGGAGAGGGATGGGGTCCCACCACTTGTGTCAGATTGGCGTTCCTTTGGCTCCATCAGGAATTAAGGGTCCTTTAATTGTATAGTACTATGTTCTTTGCTTCTTTAGAAGGTCTACGCTGCTTCTTTCAAATATATTTCCATAAAAATTACTATTTTATATAGATGTCTGTCTGTCTGTCACATATCAAATGAAATCTTCTGTTTAGACTATTTTTTTTTATATGGAAGATTTGTTGTTGTCACCAAACAACGTAAATTTGAATTTCAGTTCTGTATATTGTGTACACACATTTATATATAAACAAAAACATAACACACACACACACACACATTGGTAAATTAAACAGATAATAAGATTGGTATTTATAGTTCTTTACACAATGAAGAAATGGTAAAAATAAACGTTGGTGTAGAAATATCACTGAATGTGTTCATTTGTACAGAATTGGAGGAGACTTGCAGACTGTGGCAGTAAAACGCTGCACAAAATATACCTTTTTGTATTTACATCCCTTTATATTCTGGGTTCAAATATTAAAACTGGGTGTTCAGTTTGAGAGAATGGTTTGATGTCTGGTAGCAGACAAATGGGTCCACAGGGACTTTCACTTCTGGCTTGGGGTGGAGGGGTATTTTTCAGTCACATGCCACTAATTAATACTTCTGCTGGTAGACTAAACTTAATATGGAGGGCCTGGACCCTTGATAAGGAGGTCGACACAGCACCAAGCATATTTAAGGCCCACTGAAATGTCATGATACACAACACTGTCATATATCTAGTGTGACACCCCCAATGACTAGTTGCACCAGTGGTACCCCAGCGACTGGCTGTACAAGTGGCACATCTAGAGAGGTACCCTAATGACTGGCTGCACCAGTGGCACCCCAAAGACTGGCTGTACCAGTTGTAGGATCTTGGTTGATTGCTTAAATCCTGTTAAACTTTACTTTGCTTTCAACTCTTCAGAGTCATTAAAACTGAACACCCACACACTTCTGTAAAGATGTAGCCACTTAGTTGTGTAAGTGTGGATTACCTTCCTTAATACACACACACACACACATAAAGTCGGAAGAGGCACTTACATTCTGGAGATATAGTCAATATTGGACCTTGAAATCTTAGGTAGTGCTTTTGTTCCATGTATGAACATAAAAATAAATTATATATATAAATATACTTAAAGGAAATGGTCATTATTTAATATATATTATTCAAAAGATAAAAGAAACACAAAACCTTATATTAGAGAGGGAATTAAAATTCTATATTTTAAACCAGGGGCATCAAAATGGCTATTACATCCTTGGGGTTGGAGCTGGGGTCACAGTAGCCACCAAAATAAGATGGGGAAGGGGCTGGTTTCTACCAGTTATAATGCTAATCTAACCACATGCCCGTAATATTGGAGCTGTGATCTCAGAGAAGTAGCAGCTCTACCTGGAGTGACTCTCTCATCTCTAAGCTTCTCACTCTATCAAGAATTAACTAAAGACTGCTGTTAGGCTGAATATAAAAACATCATTTCATCTTCTCTGCCTACTTATTATAAATTATTCTACTGTCACATTTAAAAGGGATGTCTCCATTTCTGTACAAATGTTTAGTCAGTATCTCTTTGTACAGCTGACCACAGCCAGTGAGCTGAGCAGCATCTGTGATACTTATTAATATAATTATAAATGATCTATGGGCTTTTTTTTTTATATATGCCCTAAGGTCATTATATAATTTTATATTATTTTTCATTTTTTTTTCTCTGTGTTAAGTTAGAGTCTCAACATTTTTTGTGGGGAGAGTCAAACTTGGACACAGCCATATTGATACCACTCACATTCATACTTCATATTTTCATATATTTATTGGTCCTTGTATGCTATTATTTTTATAAGTTATTTTTATTTTGTACCATCTTCCCATCTTTAATAAAGAGGGATTAGATGTCCCTTATGTATTAATGGCTATGCCTGTGTCAACCAGTGTTTTGTTGAACAGGAAATATCAACATTTTTATTATATTTTATACAGTTTTGTTTTCTCTGGTTTAAACAATATATTAAAATTTGTTTAGAAAATAATTTTGATGATAATACAACATTGATTCATTTTTGATTATTTATTATTTGAAATCTTGTAATTAATTTAGTTGACTCAAATTTGGGATTTCATTTTTTAAAAATTTATTCTTTTTCTTGAGGCTTGTGGAGGCAGTCCTCAGTCACTCCTTGTAGTGGGTCCTGTCAGAAGCAACTGTTTCCAACTAATTCAGCTGGATTCCCAACACCAGCCAAGCTCATGGATGTTATCCAACCATCTTGCTCGGAGTCTACCCCTGGGTCTCTTGCTGGTTGGGTTTACCTGTAAAATCTGTCCCGTGATTCTGTCCTCAGACATTCTAACCACATGTCCATAGTATCGTAGTTGCAACTCTCAATTCAGAGAAGTAGCAGCTCTACCTGGAGTAACTCTCTCATCTCCCAGCTACACTATTCAGTAATTGAATGAGTTTTTAACATTTTAGACAAGAAAAATCTCTCAATAACTAAATATATAGAACCCCTCTATACTATTGGAATTACCATAGAAACCCTCTATACTATTGGAATTACCATAGAACCCCCACTATACTATTGGAATTACCATAGAACCCCCACTATACTATTGGAATTACCATAGAACCCCACTTTATTTCAATCCACAAATGAGCTTTAATATCTATATATATATAAAACTGAGGATGTCTGTCTGTGTGTGTGTGTGTGTGTGTGTGAGTTTGAATCCCTAAAACTCGAGAACCACCCAACCAACTGTTTTCAAACTTTACACATGTAATACTTATGTTTCAGGGAGTGTTCTGAGCAAAAAAAATTTCAAATTTTCTATGCCCTAGGGACCACATTAGGCGATTTAGCGATCTCGCTCTATAATTCTTAGTCTTTCTCTTTTTAGATAGATACATACATATAACGTTGCGCCCTTATAATATCTGTCTGTATGTCTGGCTGTCTGCATTATGTCACTTCCCACAATTCCGTCTGCGTCCAGAACGCGCCCTTATAATATGTCTGTATGTCTGGCTGTCTGCTGCCTCCGGTTATTCTACCACCCGTGCTCAAGACAAATCTCACACTCATTCCCCAAACAGTTGGTAAGTGCACACAACTTCTTCCTCACGTTTTAAGCCAGTGTTGCTTAGTTGCACACCACCAGACCCTTACTTCTTTGCCAGCCGTGGTTGTGGCAATACTAAGCTTAGCTAAGGCAGTTATATATTTCACACAACACTAAACATTAAAGCCGGTAAAGAAAAACGCTGCAATAGCTTCAGTTTGTTTACTTACGTGCCTTGACGAGAACAAAAGTTACTATTTTACTGCTTAGTATTGTAGAGAAGCACCAAACCGACTGTTTTCAAACTTTCCACATGTAATACTTATGTTTCAGGGAGTGTTCTGAGCAAAAAAAATTTCAAATTTTCAATGCCCTAGGGACCGCATTAGGCGATTTAGCAATCTCTCTCTATAATTCTTAGTCTTTCTCTTTTTAGATAGATAATAGATACATATAACATCGCGCCCTTATAATATGTCTGAATGTCTGGATGTCTGCATTACGTCACTTCCCTGAAGATGTCTGTCTCTGAGTTTGAATCCCTAAAACTTGAGAAGTACCCAACCGATTTTTTTCAAACTTTACATGTGTATTACTTATGTTTCAGGGAGTGTTATGCACATAAAATAATTCAACTTTTTTTTATCTCCCAGGGCCCGCATTAGGTGAAAAACTGCGTTTTTAAAGATTTTTAGGGTTTTTTTGAGGTGTTACGTCAGACTGATTTCCTTGAAATTGTAACTATGTATTAGTCAGTCTCTTCTTCATACCGTAAGCAAAGAAAATCCAACTTTCTTAGGTGAAAAACTTCATTTTTTCAGCTTCTTAGGGCTTTTTTGAGGCGTTACGTCTAGCCTATTTTCCCGAAATTTCAAGGCATATTATGCAGATAAAAAAAATTCCTTTTCTTGATCCCCTAGGGCCCGCATTAGGTGAAAACCTGCATTTTTCCTGCTTCATCGAGGAAAATCTTAAAGATTATCCAGCCATCAGAGTATTCGGTTTATTTTCTTTATATATTGTCCAGGCATGCAGTTTTTCCATGATCTGTTGGCGGCTTGCATTCCAAAATACCTTATCCCTTGCAACGCCGGGTACCACTGCTAGTAAATAATAAAAAATACAAGCCTGATGTTTTCTGAAGAAGAAAATATTTTTTTAAAAAACTAATTCTAAGATTTGTTGCCTCTTCCTGGAACTTATTATTATTAATCACAGTTTAAAATAAAAAATAAAAAAAGATGAAAAACTGATTATTTTTACAGCATCAACAGCAATAGTAGTGATGGTAGTATCAGTAGTAGTAGTATCAGTAAAATCTATTTCAATTAGTTAATGAAGAATTTTGAGGGATTTACTAAAATTATTATTTTATTACTAAGATAGTAACTTAATGTAAGGTTCTTATATAAAATTATGTTGGAGGATTTTTATTTAAAATGTGTGATTTTATTTAATAGAACCAGAGCTGGTTTTAGCTGGGTTGGCAATAAAAGGGTAAAAAAGGGAGGAATATGGACCCTGTTCTTTGGGAACCATGGCAGTCTAATAAATTTATGACCTTTCAATAAGTTGATTCACTTGGCCAGCTCCTAAAAATAAAGTTCACTTTTCTTTTTTTAATAGTACATCTTAAGTTAATCTCATTAAAACTCCCCCAGATACTTCAGTATGAACGTTACACAATATAGACAAAAGCCTTTCTATAATTTAAAACATTTGTATAAACAGAAACGAAGAAATAATACTTTGTCACTTTTAAACTAGAACAAGTATGACCAACACTAGGAAAAAGAGGAGAAATTTGAAAAGATTTATTTGATTAATCTAACACGTGTTTCATTATGTAAACTGTTCTTTCACTATTGTTTATATATTCATTCCACACAGAAATTTACCAACATAATTAAAAACATTTACATAGAAATAACAACAAACAATACTATGATACTTTTAAACTGGAATTATGTCATTTTGCTTGACATTTCATATTATTTCTCCTTGCTTTTTTTTAATGAAAAACAGAATCTTCCCATTATAAAATAGATGGACAGATTCTAGTTGTGAGAATTGAACCATACATCTGCCATACATATGTGTGTGTATATACGCACACATATGCGTGTGTGTGTATAACTACCACCACCACCACTACTACTACTGTTGCTGCTGCTTTCTGTTAATGTTACTTCCTCTTAAGATCTCTATTGTATTGTTTAGAAATGTCCAGTTACCATATATGGTGTTCTGTCCTTAGCCAGTGATGTTAAACAGAACTCACTAGCTGTCTATTTTTATACAGTCACTAGCTGTCTATTTTATTTTCCTTTGTTATTTACAGTATTTAATGTGATATTATTCCTTTTATTTTCAGTGACTTGCAAGTCAAATATTTACACCTTACATAATTTAGACTTTCAAATGTAGTTTGCCAAAATTGGTAAAGAAAGACCTTAAAACATTTACTAAAACACACACACAGTTATATACATACACACACACATATATATCATATATATATATATATATATATTTTAAAATTTGTCAGAAATATACTCTCCCTTTCACCTTCGCAGCACAACCACTGCTTTCTTTTTCCAACATGAAAATGGGAAACCAACCTGCATAAAAACTTAATATGTGATTTGGGATTTTATAGGCTAAGATAATAATAAAGAAAAAGGCAAACTAACAGCATATGTGTTGTTTAAAATGGCCTATAATGACTGCCATGGTGCAATTGCTTTAGCCCCAATTCAGGATCTTAGAACAAATCACTTACTAAATGTGTGTAACTCATGTATTTCTTTATTAATTCTGCTTTAGCTAAATTACTGATCATTTTCAATGAGAAATAGCAGAAAAGTTAGATTTATTCATTGTAAATCAATGAAAATATGTGAAACAAAAACTAGTTGCTTCCTTTTGAGAACAATTAGACATGATATAGGAAGGATGATTAAAATAAATATAAGAAATATCTTATGGAGTGCTATTAGTTTACAGTATAAGCTATCTCATGGAATATTTTGAGATAAAATTTTGATAAACTTGATGCTTAATACTAAAACTGTTTGAAAGCTTTTCATGAATTTTTATATAATTTCTGACTTGTAGTTCTTTGAATATTGAATTTCTTTTTTTTTTTTTTGTTTTCTTAATGGAAAAATGCTTATAAAATGTACCATTTGAGGGGCTGTGATAAGAAAAAACTATTGTTTTACAGTAAACTGAAGGCTTGTCTTAGTACTTCAGTATCTGCGATTGTGACATCAGAGTTTCCTTGATGTCATCAAATTGTGGCTTTCTAGGTTGGCCTCTGTCTTTATAATAAAACATTTTTGTATTATTTACACACAATACACTGGGTTGGTTGGTTCGTTAACATTCTTCTTACGTGTTAATTGATTTTAAAATATTCCTGTTGATGTTTTACATTAATTCAACTGTTTTTGTTTTAAATTTTGTAATATTTCATTTTAGGGAGATTATTTTAGAAATGTCTACATGTTTTTGTGAAATTTGTATCTTTGTTTTTTTACATTTTTTTAGTTAGGAAAGAATTTTGTTGGTGAATGTGTTTTAGTTTTGAATTTTTATTCTCCAACTTTCCATTTGATTTGTAACACAAAGTTTAAAAAAAAATTTCCTGTCAGGATAAATTCCTGTTTTACTATGGCATCGATGCGTCAACCAGTGAGTTGAGCAGATGACAATTTTCTGTTATCTTGGTAACATCTCAATCTCCAATGACCAACTATAGTTTCTTTGTATTCATAACCTACATAACCATCATTACTAATTTACCTTAAAACGTCTTTTTTAATTACTCATTTTAACTCGTACAATTCCTTTTACATTTATTAGTGAAAAAAAAAAAAATATTAAAGAATGACCGTATTTCCTGTTATCGAAGTCGCCTCTCCCCCTCAAGGACTTACTCCCCTCAAAAAAATAAGTTTTGTTATTAATATTTGCTTGTAAACCCTTTTAACATAGCACAGTTTTACTTTTGTCACTTAATGTTACCTGAAAATCTGGTTGTTTGAAGAGTGACAATACCAGTAATACATGTAAATATATCACTCCTCAGTGGTCTCGTCTATCAGATTCTGCCCATACTGAGAATGAAGTTTTGGGATTGCTTTTATATATATATATATATATATATATGTGTGTGTGTGTGTATGTATGTATATATATATATATATGTATGTATATATATATATATATATATATACATACACATATGATATTTTGTTTATTTACTACTTTAACTAATTATAATTTATAAACTTCATTGAGAGGTCATATACAGGAGTTCAGATTACTGTCTAGCAGAGATAATTTTCCTCTGGGGTTAGGATATGCCTATGACAAACACAACCTTCGGCGTTCAGGATACACGATAGATTTTTGAGACTTATTTTAGGGAAAAAAATAGCGTCTTTGGCGCTGGGAAATATGGTCATAATTTATAACCTTAATCTATTTTGTCATAAGTTTTAATGTTCCTCTTTTATTTAGATAATACAGTTTTGCCTGTAAAATCTGTCCAGAGATTTTTCCCTGAGACAGTCTAACCACATGCCCATAGTATCAGAGCTGTAATCTCTCAATTTGGAGAAGTAGCGGCTCTACCTGGAGTGATTCTCTGATCTCCGAGCTCTATTTAGTGTATTGTTCATCACAAACATAAATCTGTTAATATAATACAGTCACAACTTCTTGTTAGTATAGTGGTAAAAGTCCTTGTCATACACGGGACTGGGGTTCTTGTGCCACTATAAAAGTCACTCAGAATCTCAGTTATCTTTATTTAAATTTTTAATATATTTTAAGTAAAATAAATATTGGTCATTGGATAGATTAACGCCATTATGAACGGGTTTCTGTCCTCAGCCAGAGACGTTGAACAGAGCTCTTTTATTCTATCTGATTTTATTCAGAAATAAATTATAACCCACAGATATACAGAAAGAACCATATTTTTTGATACAGAATTTTATCCAAAGCTGTTATGTATTTATTTTTTTCTTAATTTTGTTTTTACTTTAAAAAATAAAGCAATGAAAAAAAATGTTTTTGTTATGTTTTTATTGTATAAAAAGGACAGATCCTGAACACTAGATCTTGCTTGCAGTCTGACCTGGACACAATGCAACAATGGATCTCAGACTGGCAACTCAAGCTAGCTGTGGACAAGTGCACCACCATGCATTTTGGGAGTAAAAACCCAGCGTCCACATACTCCCTCCACAGCACTAATATCAAGAAGTCTTCTTGTGAACGTGACCTGGGCATTACGGTCAGCAGCGATTTGCGTTGGACGAAGCACGTCTCTAAAATTGTCAAGAAGGCCGAGGGTGTCTTAACATCACTCAGCAAGACCTTTGTCAGCCGCTCTCCAACTATCTATTTAAGGCTGTATATGGCTATGGTGCGGCCACACTTAGAATTTGCATCACCAGTCTGGAACCCCTATCTTGCTCAGAACATTGACTGCCTGGAAACTGTTCAGAGACGTGCAACCAAGCGAATACCCTCCATCAGGGATCTACCATACTCTGAACGCCTTGCTTCCCTGGGAATGGATACATTGAAGCTCCAACGCCTGGCAACTGACTTGGTAAACACCCCAAAATTGTTAACCATCTTGCCAACAACAACCCTGAGTACCTTTTTGATTTCCATGTGTCTAACACACGTGGACATATCCAGAAAGTCAGAAAACAGCACAGTTCCCATGACTTTCGGAAATATTTTTTCACACTCAGAGTTGCTGAAGCATGGAACAAACTACCTGCATCAGTTGTTAGCTGTTGAGACTCTGCATCCTTTAAAACCTCCATGGAACAAACTCCCTGCATCAGTTGTTAGCTGTCGAGACACTGCATCCTTTAAAACCTCCATGCTTCCTGAGATTCGCCAACACTACACCTAATGTTCCCCCTCCATACACATACACACATGTATATCATGACTCATACACTATTCACTTCCCTGACATTTGTATATTATTCTATGTACTATACATGCACCTTTGACGAGTTGTAGTGCACCTGAGCACTTTATACAATAATTTCATTATTATTTTATTATTACTAGTTATCTCAAAGTGATAAAAAAGAGATTATTTTTAAGAAGAATCTCTATCTAAAAACACTTGTCAGATTGGGGGTAATATTTCTGTGAATTTCCAATACATTTACTGTAAATAACTGGCATTAGGAAGGACATCCAGCCATAGAAACCAAACCAGGAATAGTTCTGTATGAGGAAGACATGGTCATCTGATCTGGCTTGTCTCTCAGAAGGACAACTCGTCCAACCCATGCTGGTTGAAAAATGGAGGTTAAATAGTGATGATGATGATATATAAAATGTGTATGTATATGTAAATGTAGTTGGCATTAGGAAGGGCATCCAGCTGTAGAAATCAAGACATGGTCACATGGCTTCATCTAACTCATAACATTACAACTTGTCTAACCCATACTAGCGTGGACAAATGGACGTTAAACAGTGATGGCAATGATTTATATGGAGTTGAGTTTCTTGGCTACAGTGTGGTGCCCATTAAGGGATCAAACAAAATGCCTTGTAGTATTTGTTACATCTCTCTATGTTCTAAGTTCAAATCCCACTGAAGTCAACTTTGCCTTTTGTCTTTTGGGTTTATATAAAATAAAGTACCAGTCATGTACTGCTCACCACAAACTTCTGGCCTTGTGCTTAAATTAGAAACAATTATAGAAATTGCAGCCTGTCTGAGGAAGGAGCCCTGTGAGGTTAAGTGGCTGGTGCAGTGGGTGTTGCCATATTGTTCATGGGGCTCGGCTGAAACGCTGCTCTGACCTAAGTGTATCGTCTGTCACCCTCCCTTCTTTTCCTCTCATGGCATTTATACTCCTTTCCAATGCTGCTTTTTTTTTCTGTATGTTTAACCAAATAAAAATAAAATATTTTCTCATTATAGAAATGTTAAAAAGGAAAGCTTTATAAAAATAATTGGTTTATTTCATAACTACAAACAATTTTCCACCAAATCTTTAACATTATTGTTACTATATTCCTAATGAAAATAATCAAGAATTTGAAAGGATTTAGTTAAATAACTTTCTCCTTATTTATCTGGTGTAGTATAACAGGGTGGTGGATTGGCAGTAGAATCGGTAGAATGTCGGACAACATGCTTTGAGAACATATAGTTACAGCCCTTTACGTTCTGAGTTCAAAACCCGTCTAGGTTAACTTTGCCTTTCATCTTTATGGTGTTGATAAAGTACCAGTAATGCACTGGGTTGATTTAATTGACTATCCCCTCCTCCCAAATTGTTGGCCTTGTGCTTAAATCAGAAACCATTATTAAGCTGGTGTTTGAACTCTAACAAAAGTCCTTATATTAAATCGTGATGGGAGGTTCTTCATGCATAGTCCCACAGCTCCTGATGCTATCATAGGGGTGCTGTATTGGTGTTTCTTGGGCATTTTAAGCCTGGCAGAGCCCATCCCTCTCTGAACACAATAGATTTCTTCCAGAGAAGGAGGATAGAAAGTGAGAAAGAGATATAGAAGTATCGACCCAGTACTTGACTGGTACTTTTTTTTTTTATCGACCTCGACGGGATTTGAAACAAATACCACAAAACATTCTATCTGACTGTGCCAGTTTGCCACCTAAAAGGTTCTTCAAGATGTAAACACTTCAAAACAAATAGTTTTGTATCACAGAACCAGGGGGCAGTTTCATGCAGGTTTCAAATAAAAAAAAGACCAACACGTGGGCCCCCATTTGCTCATAATAGTGAGAGGTAGAGGGAGTTTAGTTCCATTTTTGTTTGGATCTGGTGTATATATATTTACCACACCGCAGTTTATTCACCATTAACAGAACTTAACATTATTATGACGAGGGTTAAGAAAAGGCCTGATCAGGAATAAAATTGTTTGAAATTACATATCAAATGATTGTTCGACCATTCCACTGTTGATTCGTTGCTAAATGTCACAGTTTACTGTGGTTAGTGACTGGGTAAGGACCATTCCACTGTTCATCTGCAAGGAAAAAATAGAAAAATAACATAAAGCTATTTCAAAAACAGACAAGATAGAAAAAATTTATCACTTAAAAAAAATAATTTGGTGTAAGACTTCCTGACTTCCAATAATTTCATGTAAACTATTTTTTTGTTACTCTTGACACCACAAAAATAGTCAACTATATCTGACATGCCTACCTATCAGTTCTCTCTGTATCTCTTGGATTGATGGGTTCCTGTCAGGTCTTATCATTGTGGCATATGTTGATGGAGCTATCAACTACCCCCCACCCAACCACCACCACATCACTACCCAGTTTCATTTTGTCCCCACCACTTTTTCTCCAACATGTCAATGACCTAGTTGCTACCACTTCCAACAACACTAATGATACCAGCCTCCAGTCTTCCCTAACCTTCCATTTATCCATTGTCTAACTAGAGAGACTTATCTCCTTCAACAGCACAAAGACAGTCACTCCACATATCAAGAAAACATAAACCCCTTCCCTGTAAATATGTTGGTGACACCCAGTCCACCCTGTTAGATGATTGTTTTGGTGCTATGATAAACGTGGTTGGCATTAGGAAGGGCGTCCTGCTGAAGAAATCAAGCTAAAATACAGATAACCATTGTGTGGTCACCTGACCTAACTTTTCTCACAACGTGACAACCCATCTAATCCATAGATGTTAAATGATAAATAGGTACCTAGTACACTGTAACAAATAAACTCTCAAAGTTAATTCAAACTGAGGATCTCTTGTCAAATGGACAAGAACTGCATAACAAAGACCAGCTTTTCTCATCAAGGCCAGAAAATACTTCAGCTCTCAACAATTATAAAGCTCAAGTGAAACTCACAATGGAGTACTGCTTTTACATCTAGAATGGGGCTGCAGCCATACACACAGTCATCCTATACTGCTTCCAAAAAAGGGCCATTCTACTGGTTGGCATGGTGAAGCTATCATTACATTCTCTGGTCTACGTATATGCTGTCTCCTCTCCTGACCTACTGCTACTAGAATGACCCTTGCCTTTAGATCTGGCTAGTCTCAGACTCCATTTAGGCAATCTTCTCAGCTATGTTGTACCAGATGCTGTACAATGAACCCCTGCATCTGGTCCTTTCTGCCTAGAACAATGGTTTTCCAGAACTTCTTCCCTGCTCCATAATATTTTCTACATTAGAATATGTCATGAATCTTTCCATTTTGGAAGGACTGGGAAGGCCTTCAGCTCTACCCCTCCTTACTCAACAACAAATATGGCAGCTTGTCTCCTCATACAATCTGTCACAATTCCTCTCAACACACATCTTGCCTAGGGATTGACACAGACTGAGGCTTACTGTGTTTTTTTAAATCTATGTGAAAGGTCAAATATTTATGTGACAACTACACACACTGGAGTGACACCTGTTCAGAGATAGACACATGTGTGGTTTACACCTCTAGAAACATACAAGCTAGTTACATAGCTTGTATAGTTGTATAACCTGACCAGGTGAACAAACAAATCTTCCACCTCAATTTTTAAAATGTTTTAAATATCAAACATTTGAAGAGCATGCTAGCGAGGGTTGGACAGGTCTACATAGACCAAGCTAGCACTGAAGCAGGCCAGGGATCTAACAGACCAATACATATATATATATCATCATCATCATCATTTCATTTTACGTCCGCTTTTCCCTGCTTGCAAGGGTGGGACGGGAACTGATTCTGGCTTGATTTCTACAGCTGGATGCCCTTCCTAACACCAACCTCATTTACAGTGAGTGCTGGGTGCTTTTTTGCCGTGGCACCTACACGACCACTTTGCAGTGGAATGATAGGGACCCCAGTCCCTATCATCTCATTTCTACAGCTGAGTAAACAGGAGCAATGTGAAATAAAGTGTCTTGCTCAAGGAAACAAGGAAACGGTCTGAGAATTGAACTCACAATCTTTTGATTGCAAGGCCAATGCTCTAACCACTAAGCCATGTGCCTCCATATATAATATAAAATCAAAAGATGGTTAAAAGAGTTCCATGTATTTTATTATGTGCATTTCAAAAACAAATATCATGGGATGATATTTGCGTTCTCATCAGATAAAATAGGGAGACATGATATGAAGCTTAAAAAACACTTGCGAGCAGTGAAGTGTTAAATCAACATGAAAAATAAAATAAGATGGATATATGAGATTAGGAAAAAAAAGGAAAAGGTAAGGAAGAGGAAGAAAGAATATAATAAGGAAAGGATGACGGAGGAGATCATCATTTTCGTTTAATGTCCATCTTCCATGCTAGCATGGGTTAGACGGCAGTGTCCCACTTGAGGCAAGATTGGTCAGGTGACTGTCTTGCTCGTATAGGACTATTTGGCAGGTTTTCTTTGGCTGGATGCCCTTCCTAACACCAACCACATTTACAGTGTGGAACTGGGAACTTTTTACCGTGTTACCTACACGACCACATTACAGTGTAGACTGTTTTTTCTCATGACACCTACACTATCTCGATCTCATTTATTTGGACTGGATGTTGTGGTACCAACTTTACAGAGAGAGGGTGGTGTTGGTGGGAGTGGGAGGATAGGGTAGGGTAGTGGATCGGGGTGTATATTTGGTTAAGAGGTGCCTACTGACTAGGTTTTGCCTTGTACATAGGCAAGGCATATATATATATAAATATATATAACAAAGTGGTGTGGTAATGAACCGGGTGGGCCATAACGCACCAGAGTACTCAATACTTAGGGTAGTAGAGTGGGTAATAGGAAAATGTTTAACCCCGACGACTGTCCAGAGAAATAGCCGTTGAAATGGCTTGAGCTCTGCCGTTGGGGTTAAACATTTTCCTATATATATATATATATGTGCTTGGTGGTCAATGATCTGTTCCAGCTCGTTTGTCTACCAACATATGAAAAATTATACATCTCATGTATTTTGTCTGAAGAGGACATGTTTTGATTTATGTTATACATAAAACTTTGCATCTTCGAAATATATATAATGAAATAAATAGAGATGATATAAAGTATATATCTTTCGTTTATTATTATTATTATTATTATAAGGGCGGTGGATTGGCATGATCGGTAGAGCGTCAGACACAATGCTTTGCAGCATAGAGTTACGGCCCTTTATGTTCTGAGTTCAAATTCTGCCAAGGTTAGCTTTGCCTTTCATCCTTATGGGGTCGATAAAATAAAGTACCTGTAATACACTGGGGTAATTGCTGGCCTTGTGCCAAAAGTAGAAACAATTATTATTATTATTATAATATATATATATGTATTATCATCATTTAACATCCACTTTCCCTGATAGCAAAGGTTGGACAGGTCTACATAGACCAAGTCAGTACTGAAGTAGAACCATTCATCTCCCAGACAGGCCACAGATCGGGGATTTCAGTATCATCATCATCATCATCATCATCGTTTTACGTCCGTTCTTCCATGCTAGCATGGGTTAGACGGGTTGTCCTGTTGTGGGCAGTGTCTGGTCGGTTGACCATGCCTTGCTCATACAGGAACTGATATTGGCTTGATTTCTACAGCTGGATGCCCTTCCTAACACCAACCTCATTTACAGTGAGTGCTGGGTGCTTTTTCTGTGGCGCCTACACGTCCACTTTACAGTGTGGGCTGCGTGCTTTTTTGCCGTGGCACTTCCACGACCACCTTGTGGTGGGGTGTGTGGGGGCATATTGTCTATATGCTTTAGCTTGTACCCATGGGAAGTTGGGTACTCTATTACTGCGTGACACCAGAGGTCACGGTCGTGTGTCATCGCCTTTGAGAGGTGTAATTGGGTAAGGTCGGCTTTTATCAGCTCATCCCAGGTCTTCTTGGGTCTCCCCACTCCGCGGCTTCCATTGACTTCTAGTGCTCTACACCATTTTATGCAGCTGTCATCCTTCATACGCATCACATGTCCATACCAACGCAATCTCCTCTCCTGCACACAGCATTTGATTCCTCTTATGCTCAGTCTCTCTCTCAATTCATTTATACTTTATCGTTCGCGTATATTACTATTACACATCCATCGGAGCATGTAAGCTTCGTTTTTTTCTAATCTACGCAAGTCTTCCACAGTCAGCGCCCAGGTCTCACTACCATGTAACATTGCTGTTCGTATACACGCATCATACAGTCTGCCTTTCAATTTGAGGGAAAAGCCTTTTGCAGCTAGCAGTGGCAGTAGTTCCCTGAACTTCTGCCATCCCGTTCTTACCCTAGTTATTGTACTTTCCGAACACCCACCTCCGCTGTATATATATATATCATCATCAACATTTATCATCCACTTTCCCAGCTAGCAAGGGTTGGACAGGTCTACATAGACCAAGTCAGTACTGAAGTGGTGGCTACTGATCTCCCTGACAAGTTGGGGATTTGTCATCTCACTTATTTACAGTCAAATGATCTCATATTCGATCTCAAACGATCATGATATAATAATAATAATTGTTTCTACTTTAGGCACAAGGCCAGCAAAATACAGGATTGAAACCCGATTCAGTGATAAAGTCCCCCCCCCCCCCCCACTTAACATGTTATCACACCATATTACTACACATCAAGTAAAACTGACATGGGATATACTCTCGGGTCCCAATTAATAGGAGGGTGGAATAGAATAAGTGGGGGTGGGTGAAAATCGGTAACTTTTCTAGGTTGTCTCCATTGATTAAAAAAAAACAGAATAGTTGTCTAGTTTACATATTGAGACCCCAACCCATCCTATTTATTTTATAACATGTGGGATTTCTAGTAATGTACTTCTTTTGTCATGTATAATCTTTTTAAATGTCTAAAGAAAATTGATTGTCGCAGGAATGCTGCTACTTAAAATAAAATTTCGCCAGAGATAGATTAAGAAAATTTAATAAGCGGAGGGAGAGGGCATTATTGGAGAGCCGGGAGTATGTGTAGGCTTCTAGTATACTCTGTAAAGTGTTCAGCATTGAGAGGATCATCCAGACATATTAATCATGCCAAAAAAATGAAACAAAGCAAGATGTGGTTCTCCTAGTAGTCTAGTCTCGGATACATCTCCAACCCATGCTAGCTTGGAAAACGAACATAAAACGATGATGATTCTATATATAATTATGGAATGATTCTATATATAATTATGGAATGATTCTATATATAATTATGGAATGATTCTATATATAATTATGGAATGATTCTATATATAATTATGGAATGATTCTATATATAATTATGGAATGATTCTATATATAATTATGGAATGATTCTATATATAATTATGGAATGATTCTATATATAATTATGGAATGATTCTATATATAATTATGGAATGATTCTATATATAATTATGGAATGATTCTATATATAATTATGGAATGATTCTATATATAATTATGGAATGATTCTATATATAATTATGGAATGATTCTATATATAATTATGGAATGATTCTATATATAATTATGGAATGAAGCTTATTGAATAGAATGGACACAACTTCGGTGGTTTCTTCACTCACTCAATAATTTAATTAAGTCCGTATTATTAATATATACTTGTTCGGTAAACATCTTTCTAAAGCAACACCGCTAACTATCCGGTGATATCTAAGACACTATTAAGTAATTTTATAATTTAATATGCCATAACCTAGGACAACATTTGACTGGGAACTGTATAAAGACGAACACCGCTTTAATTGGTAGTGCCAATTCCAAAAGTCTAATTACTGCCAAAGGAACATGATGTCAACTTTTTATGTCCATTTACCTTCAAAAGATGAACCGGGCTAACAACAATAATAACAACAATGGTAACAAGTATGTTTTTTTATATATAATTTAATATGTAAACTAATTATTTTTGTTTCTTCTGTCACTTTCCTGGTTTACTTAACAATATCTCAATAATTGTTAATTATTGAGGTGAGCTTTACCTTTTATCTTTACACTGTCAATAAAATAAAGTACCAGTAATGAACTGGTTCTATTTAATCGACTTTCCCCTCCCCTAAAATAGCTATCCTTGTAGAAACCATTATCATTGTTAATAATTGTTTCTACTTTTGGCACAAGGCCAGCAATTGCCCAGTGCATTACTGGTACCTTATTTTATCGACCCCGTTTAATAATAATGGTATGCTGCTCCTCACCTAATAACAGTATTTTACAACTTTTCACCTACTCTCACTTATTAAATTTTACTAATCTTTCTCTGGCGAAATTTTATTTTAAGTAGCAGCATTCCTGCGACAATTAATTTTATTTAGACATTAAAAAACATTATACATGACAAATAAAGTACATTACGTTTGTTTTTTTTTAAAATCAATGGAGACAACCTAGACCCCCCCCCCCCCCGATACTTCGTGTGTTTTTAAAATGTGAATTTAGTTAAATTTTAACCCTTTTTATAATTCCTTTAATTTTTTTGTGAGTGTAATTAACTGTTTCTGATTAACTTATTGTTTACATATGTATGTATTATCACCTCTATAGAAACGTACGTAGAAATTCAAAATGGATTTAAGTTGTTAACTTTGGTTTAAATATTTATGCTCTGCTATCCTCATTTCCTAGACAAAGACCTTCAATGTGTATTTCTTGTTTTCAATTCCTGATGTATTGAGGCAGTGTGCACTGAGCTTCTGTCACCTTACTGGAATACTGCATTATAATCTCTATATATATATACACACACGAGGTCTAAATCTAAAGTCTGTCTTAAGCCAGAAGGCTCGTTAGGCTGGTGCTTATCAATGTTTCATGGCGTGAAGTGACTGAGAGTACAAGACTTTCCCCTAGACAGGACACCAGTCCATCGCAGGGTTCAACCACCAGCTTGGGTAGCATGTGCTATCGGAGCCTCGAGAAAACATCAAAATTTCAGCCCGGAGCATACCAATGAATTGAAAAAACAAAAGTAAGCTTTATTTCATTATTTTTCTGGGTTTTTTTTCTGTTCAACTTCTAGCTGTCTGATGAGGTCATAGCTGTTGCATAACAGTTATTACCAAAATATATATAACAGCGACTGAATAAACGGAGTTAATTTTAACCTGTTGACTTCATTTTTATAAATATACTCCAGAGTAAACAGACCCACCTGCGCACTTCGTTGAGTGCTCTACCTTGCACACTGAAGTGTCGGTGATTAATCAACACATACTCAAATTAATATATATCATCATCATCATTTTACGTCTATTTTTCCATGTCTGACTCATATAGAACTGTTTTTGACTTTATTTCTACAGCTGGATGCCCTTTCAGCTTCTGCCTGTGGGCAGTCAGGTCTTCTGTATTACTGTGTAATGCCAGAGGTCACGGTCCTGTGTCATTGCCTTTGAGAAGTGCAATTGGGCAAGGTTCGCTTTTATCACCTCATCCTAAGTCTTCCTGGGTCTCCTCACTCCAACGCTTGCATCGACTTTTAGCACTCTGCACCTTTTTATGCAGTTGCCATCCTTCATACACACCACATGTCCATACCAACGTAATCTCTGCTGCACACATAATTTGATTCCTCTTATGCCTAGTTTCTCTCTTAGTATATGCTTTGCCATTCACGTATATTACTATTACACATCCACCGGAGCATGTGAGCTTCATTTCTTTCCAATCTATGCAAGTCTTCTGCTCACAGCACCCAGGTCTCACTACCATGTAACATTGTATATATACTACCAATAAAGATTCTAACTTCATTGTTTCTGAAGAAGACAGTCTGATCGAACCTATATATTAAATCTGATAGTATACAGTCATATAACTGCTATAGATCAGTCAATATGTCAATATGATCAAACCTCCAAAACGATCGTAAAACAATGATATGATGAATAGGTAAAATAACTTGACTTTGTTATTATTTTCATTGTTAAATATCTAATATATATATACTATATGTATATAAACTCTGACATCCTGTGTACAAATGCAATATTCAGTATTTGTCTTTCACCATTTCACTCATTAATTCACTTTATCTCCGTCAGCCCCCCCCCCCCCCCCCTCATTGTTCTAACAAACATTTATTGCCTCTCATTTTACCTCCTCCCACACTTTCACCACTACACTACTTCACCTACTCCCATTACCACTCACAAATTACATTTCCCTCTTATTCCACCGTAATGTAGTGTGTATAGTTATATATATATACCTATATGTGTATATATATATAAATATATATATTATTCAGAATATTAATAAATGAAGACATTCACATAATCAAAATATATACTTTATTATATATATTTCGAAGGTACTGTGCTGTTTTTTCAGTACGTCCTCGTCAGATAAAATACATGTATTGATGTATGACATACCTCAACAGTCTTGATGGTTCAATTCCAGTATTGGCAGCCAATATATAAATATATATATATATATATTTGTTTTGCAAAGGGTTTTGATATGAAATCGTGTGTTGAAACAAATATTGTTATATTTGGAGAGGGTCATATTGTAATAATATTGGCAGAAATAATAAAAGAACACCCTCACTGTTTGGTTTGGGTTGGTTTTCGCTTCTGTATCTTTTATATCTCCATAGTTAATTTATCTGGCAATCAATATTTATCATTGATTGGCCAACGGTTAAAAAATACAGATATATAAATATATATATATATATATAGTCTATCAAAGTTCTTTTGTCGCACATCTGTGACATCATCAGTGGTACTATTGTTTCCTCCCGTTGTATTGTAATGTCTACACCATTTTTATTTTATTTATTTATTCTTGTCTCTGTGTGTTTGTGTTTGTGTGTTTTTGTATTCTTTGTTCACTAGTGTGTGTTTGTTGTTATTGTGCTTGTGCATATATTTATTTATATTTTCCTTAGGTCAGTATTGTTTGTTTGGGTATGGTTGTTGTTGTTATTTCATTTGTTCTTTCCGTGCAACTTTGGTTTTCTTAGTTCTGTCCCGGTTGCTTCTCTGATTTGCTGTTGAGTCATTTCTATGTTTAGATATGACATGATGGTAATGTAGACAACATAGAAATTAAAATATCTACTTGGGGTAGTAGAGTATGGCTATATTATAAAGATTTGGGACCCCACGGTTGAGCTTTTACTGTTTCAACAGCTAGTTCCAGAACTTGCTGTTGAAAGCTCAGCCGTCAAGACCCGAATCTTATCATTCATCATTTTCATTTTACGTCCGCTTTTTCCTTGCTTGCAAGGGTGGGACGGGAACTGATTCTGGCTTGATTTCTACAGCTGGATGCCCTTCCTAACACCAACCTCATTTACAGTGAGTGCTGGGTGCTTTTTTGCCGTGGCACCTCCACGACCACTTTACAGTGGAATGATAGGGACCCCAGTCCCTATCATCTCATTTCTACAGCTGAGTAAACTGGAGCTATGTATATATATATATATTTTTTTTTTTTTCTAGGGTCTCGAATGATTGTCCTTTCCTGCTTCTTAATAATCCTCCGCCCCCTTATTAAATTTTGCAACACATGACCCAACCATCTCACTCTCTCTTCACAGAATTCATCACTAATTCTATAGCCATGCTATAATAAAGCAATATCAAACTAAACAATACTTACTGAGAATTAATGCAAGAACAGGAAATCTGTCGCAGCCAAAAAACATCTGTTGCTCATTGTTGATGTGAGTAACTATTGTTGGGAGACCAAATGCCTGTTGAATATGTTTTGAGAAATAATTTGGAAGACAAAATTGGAATTTCAAAAACCATTTATTTACTGTCAGAATATAATAATGGTTTCTGGCACAAGGCCAGCAATTTGGGGGAGGGGAATCAACTAAATTGTCCCCAGTGTGTTGTACTTTATTTAATTGACCCCAGTGGATTACTGGTACTTTATTTAATTGACCCCAGTGTGTTACTGGTACTTTATTTTATCGACCCTTTAAGGATGAAAGGCAAAGCTAACCTCAACGAGATTTAAACTCAGAATGTAACGGGACGTACTAGATGCTGCAAAGCATGGTGTTCAATGCTCTACTGATTCTAGTGCCAATCCATTGCTACTGTCATCATAATGGTTTCTTTATTTACTGTCAACGATTTTAAATATAACTTTATTATCTCAGCCAACATGTCAATGTTTTAATAGAAATTTGGAGAAAAAATATTGTTGAAGACAAATAATTTTGGCAGAAGAAAAGAAAAGAGGCAATCATCAGATTGGACCAAAGAAACAATGTTTCCATTGGTCTTTCCATTGTTCGTACTATTTATCTGTCAGTCACAGTTCCTGGCAGAAGAAAGGAGCTGATCATCAGATCAGGGAAACAATGTTTCTATTGGTCTTTCCATTGTTGATACTATCTGCTGGTCACAACTCCTGGTAAATGGAGGTGAGATTTGAACTCGGTAGACACTGAACCAGATCAGATACTGCAAAGTATTCCATATCTGAATCTTATTTTTAACAATTCTGCTAATCTACAGCTGCTGGTATTTTGTTGAGCCTGGGATGGTGAAAGGCAAAGTTGAGCTTGGGATGGTGAAAGGCAAAGTTGAGCTTGGCAACATTTGAACTCAAAACACTGAGAGCCAGAATAATAAGTATTTAACTTGATTCCTTAACAGCTCTGCCAATTCTCCTCTTTTATATCATCATTATTGTTTAATGTCAGCTTTACTTTGGTTGACTTTGCCTTTCATCCTTACGGGGTTGATAAAATAAAGTACCAGTAATGCACTGGGTAATTGCTGGCCTTGTGCCTAAAGTAGAAACAATTATTGTTTAATGTCAGCTTTCCCTGCTAGTAATGCATACTAATACATTTACATACCCACACTTCCTCTCTCACGCAAACACATGCACACACTCTCCCTCCCTCTCACACACTCTCCCTCCCTCTCACACGATCTCCCTCCCTCTCACACTCTCTCACACGATCTCCCTCCCTCTCACACTCTCCCTCACTCTCACATTCTCTCCCTCCCTCTCACACTCTCTCCCTTGCTCTCTCACACACTCTCTCTCACACACACTCTCCCTCTCACACACTCTCTCCCTCTCACATACACTCTCTCGCTCACACACATATATATAGAATATATAATATTATATTTGCATGTTTGACATTCTGTTATAGAGACTAGTCATCCTACTTACCCCCTTTTCTACAGCTTCATCCGTATATTCCTTCAATCGATTCTTTACTTCAAGATCAGTGATACTAGAAAGTGCTTTTGTTAGGATATCTGGTGGCATTCCTGCTTGTTCACCGACCTAGAAGGAATTTAGTTAAGACAACTGTATCTAGTGTTAAAGGAAACTATGTGGTGGCATTCCAGTTTCTTCATCAAACTAGACGGAATTACTGTCATAAAAAAGCTAGTCTGGGCAATCATGTGATAACCTCCTTGATGTTGGTTGATTTGGTAAAGAAGTAGAGTTGGTGTTATAAAATACTCCCAGTCCACTCTGTAAAGTGGTAGTGCTGGTGCCATGACAAAAGGCACCCTCTTAACCCCTTGTAAGGTGGTAATGCTGTTATTATGAAAAACAAAGTACCTAGTCCACTCTGCAAGAGCGTCAGTCATACTGGTGGTTGGCATTAGGAAGGGCATCCAGCAATAGAAAACTGGAACCCCAAATGGAGTGTATGAGCATGATATTGTCACTTGACCTGTCTGGCTTCATAATGTGACAACCTGTCTAACCCATACTTGCTTCCACACCCACACCTCATTTTTTTGTCTTGCGTTTGTGTTCCTAAGTAAAGGATCCTTCTCAGCACTGGTCTCTCCACTCATCACAATCCTTTGTCATCTCCCCTGTGACTTTCACTGATTTGAGGTCAGCTCTTGCAACTTCTGCCCAGGTCTTCCTTGGTCTACCTTTACTGCAACTTCGTTCCATTGGCATTTCCTGGCATTTCTTCACCCAACGATCCTTGTCCATATACACACATACATCTCCTGCAGTTTCTACCTATCGAAGTCCACTCACAAGGCATTGGTCAACTCAAAGCTATAGTAGATGTGTCAAAGTTATGTAGTGAGACTGAACTTAAAACCATATTGTTGTGAAGCTAACCCCTTAATTACACAGTCATGCTTGCACCTATCATTTTCATGAATTTTGAAGGATTTAGTAGTATATTAGTTTTCACATTAAGTTAGTGTTTGGAACAAAGATTCTTACATAAAATTTTAATGTAAGTTTTTTTTTTAGATAAGCACTTTAAAATAAACAGTTTAGTATCGTAGGATCAGGGGCAGTTTCAGGCAGTTTAGTATCAATTTGGTTCAATCATCATCATCATCATCATATATTTGGTAACTTCCAACTAACAAATCTGACAAGAAGTACTCAACCCAAAATGCTTTCTAATTTAGGCAAATTTGGGGAAGGACAAAGTTGATTATATGAGCTGTACTACTTATCTGGTACTTTATTATATGAGCTGTACTACTTATCTGGTACTTTATTATATGAGCTGTACTACTTATCTGGTACTTTATTATATGAGCTGTACTACTTATCTGGTACTTCATTTTATTGACCCTTTCTCTCCAAAGGATGAAAAGCAATCTGTTTAGCTATTTTTTCATTACGCTAGATAAACTTATTATTTGTTAAAGATAGCATTTAAAGTTGTTTAATGAAATACCCTCTATTGAATTTTGAGGGATTTACTAAAATTATTATTTCATTCCTAAGATAGTATAATATAGTATGAGATGTTTAGAGCTAAAGGGAGAGATTAATACTTTCAGTTGTAAAAGCATGGCTTGGACGCTGCAGGCTTCCCCTCCCAGCTTGAGCCGGTGGGGCTGGACCAAGGGGAAGGCAAAAGGCCAGACGGTATGACCATCTTCCCGTTCCACTTGCAGCGACACTTTCTCCAGCCCCAATCTGGTGCAGTCTGTGACTAACCCAGGTTCTGCTGAACTTCGGGCTGAGGAGGCCAAACTCTCCAAGTACCGGTCACTCTCCAACAGGTTCGCGGTCATGCCCTTGGCAGTGGAGACTTCTGGTGTCCTCTGCCCTAGGGCTACCTCCCTACTCACCACCATAGGCGCTGAGCTGGCCAGCCGCAGGTGTGTGCCTCACGAGTTGGAATGGCTCTTCCAGCACATCTCCCTTACCATCCTTCAGGAAAACGCTGTCTCCATTCTGTCTGTTGGGGCTGTAGGGAGGCCAGCACATGGGACCCCATTTGTTCACCATACGGAGAGATGGAGAGGGCGAGGGAGATGGAGGCGATGACAGTGGGAGTTCGGCTCTTCCACGTTCGGACCATATCCTTGTGGGTTGTGTTCATCAAGCCCTACTCCAGTAATGAAATATATATAAAAATAATTAACCACATGAACAGGAACAACACATGTTTAAAGAAGAAAAAAGAGAATTCTGTGAAAGAAATAGTAGTTAGGAGTGCCTATTACAGCATCCCACTATCTCTTCTAGGATTTTTATACATAAGTGGGTTGTACTTACCTCTTGAAAACTTTTCATTTCTGTAATATCTTTATCCTGCAATAAGGAACAGAAACTATTCTCAGGTCTTGCATAATCTCCCCCCCCCCCCCCCCCACCTGACCTGCACCTATTAAATTTTACTAATCTATCTGGTGAAATTCTATTTTAAGTGGTAGCATTCTTGTCACAATTTTCTTTATACATGACAAAAAAAGTATATTACTAGAAATCCCATACATTATAAAATAAATAGGATGGGGTGGAGTCTCAATATGAAAGCTAAACGACTAATCCTGGTTTTAAAAATCAACGGAATCAACTTACAAAAATTATCAATGTTCCAACCCCCAACCCTATTATCTGGGACCCGAGAGTACTTAAGGAAATGACAAATAAATATCTACTTTTCCTAGCTGCCATCAGATTTTCAATTACTGTCAATACTTGAATATAAGCTAACTGCCCTGTCTGAGAAATGGGCAACAATCCAAACATTGTTAATAAACATTGTATATAAGCCAACCTCCCATTAAGGTGAGTTGTTTGTAAAAATAGTTTTATAGTGTTCTTAACATACTGTACCACATGAAACTGTATTAAGACCTTGTAGGAAAGTAAAACGCAGCACTATGGCTGCATCACATTAAAGATTAAAGCATTTATCTAACTCTACAAATTTTCACAACAATCTTTCCATTAGTGAAGATACTATAAACATTTAAATTAACAAACCTCCTTTTAGATTTTTTTTCTATATTATTACAGGGTGTTAAGAGATAACCCTGCACATTTTCACAGCAATCTGTCCCCTAGTAAAGATACTATAAGTATTTGAATTAACAAACCTGTTTTTAGGTATTTTCTACTGAATCATATTAAGTTAACATTCTTTAAAAACATAATTCCTGCCATACCTGATTGTGTATTCTCATCCACAACAACTGTGAAATATTTCCTGTAAATTGTGGTTCCATCATATCAATAGCCGTAATAAAGCGTTGAGCACTTAACGAACCTTTACCAAACATTGTTGTGAAGGGATCCTGACAGAAATAAAGGAAACAGAAATGGTTTTGATAAATTTAATGATTGAAATTCTGAGGAAGCTATTGTAACATGGAGAAGTTGTCAGGTGTTTCACAACGGTTCTCCTTGGTTTGGCATTGTGTGTCTGTTGTGTAGTGTGTAGTATGGTGGTAGTGGTGGTAGTGTGTAGTGTGGTGGTAGTGTGTAGTGTGGTGGTAGTGTGTAGTATGGTGGTAGTGGTGGTAGTGTGTAGTGTGGTGGTAGTGTGTAGTGTGGTGGTAGTGTGTAGTATGGTGGTAGTGTGTAGTATGGTGGTAGTGGGTAGTGTGGTTGTAGTGTGGTGGTAGTGTGTAGTGTGGTGGTAGTGTAGTGTGGTGGTAGTGTGTAGTGTGGTGTTAGTGTGTAGTGTGGTGGTGGTGGTGGTGTGTAGTGTGTAGTATGGTGTGGTGGTAGTGGTGGTGATGTGTGTAGTATGGTGGTAGTGTGTAGTATGGTGTGGTGGTAGTGGTGGTGATGTTAGTGTGTAGTATGGTGTGGTGTTAGTGTGTAGTATGGTGGTAATATGGTGGTAGTGTGTAGAGTATGGTGTGGTGGTGGTGGTAGTATGGTGTTAGTGTGGTGGTGGTAGTGTGTAGTATGGTGGTGGTGGTAGTGTGTAGTGTGTGTGGTGGTGGTAGTGTGGTACTGTTGTAGTGGTAGTGGTGGTGTGGTGGTAGTGTGTAGTATGGTGTGTGTGTGGTGGTGGTAGTGTGTGTTTGTGTGGTGGTGGTAGTATGGTAGTAGTGTGGTGGTGTGTAGTGGTGGTGGTAATGTGGTGGTGGTAGTGTGGTTGTGGTAGTGTGGTTGTGGTAGTATGTGTATAAATTACTCACAGCCGGTAACTTTAATGGGACATCAAAGTATTCACTCATTCTCTGTACATCCACAAATAAATATTTGGCCTTTTCAGGTGAGACCAGGGCAGGTGGTTTATTACCTGTAACATCAAACAAAATATCATTTAAATCCATCCTACTCCATTTTATTTTATTTAACCTCCCCGAATATGAACTAAGGTGTAAACCATGTATTGTAGCTATTCTAGTTTGTGTCACCACCTCTCCAACCTTGTGTAAAGGACTCTATCATGTCCCCATCACCATACTCCATTTGGGATTACTTTTGTAAAGGAGAGGGGAGGCCTTAAAATATGAAATATATAAACTGTTGTTTTGCCCTACTCCCCCTTTCCACTCCATTATTTCTAACAACCATCTCTCCTAAAGCAATTCTCACCATATGAGATGTCATCTGGTGTACCACAGGGATCTGTTCTTGGTCCCCTTTTGTTTGTTGCATATATTAATGACATAGATGCCAACTTAAAGAATGCCACAGTACTGAAATATGCTGAACCTTGAGATAAAAAGGACAGATCCTGGACACAATGCAGCAATGGATCACAGACTGGCAACAAGCTGGCTGTGGACAAGTGTACCACCGTGCATTTTGGGAGGAAAAACCCAGCGTCAACATACTCCCTCTACAACACTAATATCAAGAAGTTTTGTGAATGTGACCTGGGCATTACTGTCAACAGCGAATTGCGTTGAACAAAGCACATCTCTAAAACTGTCAAGAAGGCCGAGGGTGTGTTAGCATCACTCAGCAAGAGCTTTGTCAGCCCTCTCCAGCTATCTATTGAAAGCTGTATATAGCTATGGTACGGCCACACTTAGGGGTTCCAGACTGGTGATGCAAATCTATCTTGCTCAGAACATTGACTGCCTGGAAACTGTTCAGAGACGTGCAACCAAGCAAATGCCCTCCATCAGGCATCTACCATACTCTGAACACCTTGCTTCCCTGGGCATGGATACATTGAAGCTCCGACGTTTGGCAACTGACTTGGTAAACATTCACAAAATTATTAACGATCTTGCCAACAACAACCCAGATTTCCATGTGTCTAACACACGGGACATGCCCACAAAGTCAGAAAACAGCACAGTTCCCATGACTTTCAGAAACATTTTTTCACAACAAAGTAGCTGAAGCATGGAACAAACTACCTGCATCAGTTGTTAGCTGTCGAGACACTGCATCCTTTAAATTTTCCTGAAATTCGCCAACACTACACCTGATATCCCCCCCCTCCATACACACACACACACATGTATATCATGACTCATACACTGTTCACTTTCCTGACACTTGTACATTATTCTATGTACTATACATGTACCTTTGATGAGTTGTAGTGCACCTGAGCACTGTACACAATAATTTCATTATTATTTTTTATTTAAACCATACATCTCACAATGATTCACATAAACTATGATTTAACCCTTTTCCATTTACATTTCTCTATATTTACTATTGTAGTTTCACGGTAAACACTTTATCTCACTTTGGCTGGTTTAAATGCTAAAGGGTTAAACCTTTAAAATAACAACACATAAAGAAAAGGTAACTGATTTTAGTGGGATAAGCTGGAACAGGTAAAGAATTGGAGGTTTCTAGAGAGAGGACTATATTTATTGTGACATCAGCACTAGAGAGGTTGTCATGTATTTGACATAAACGAAGGGTCCTCCTTTGTTTGGTAATGTATAGTGTGTGTGTGTGTGTGTGTGTGTGTGTCTGTGTTACATTGTGTAATATGTGGAGGAAGAATTGACCCCTGTACTGGTACTTTTTTTTTTATCAACCTCGAAAGGATGAAAGGCAGTTGACTTTGGTGGGGAACTTAGCAGAAAGCCAGAATGAATTCCTCAAAGGATTCTATCTGATGTTCTAATAGCTCTGTCAATTTTGCTGCATCAGTTGAAGCAAGATTTGAACCTATAACCACCATCACCATCATTGTTTAACGTCCATTTTCCATGCTAGCATGGGTTAGATGAGTTCCCCCATTGTGAGACAAGCCAGGTTGGAGGACCATGTTTTGCTCACACAGAATTGATTTTGGTTTGGTTTGTACAGCTAGATGCCCTTCCTACTGCCAGCCACATTTACAATGTGAACTGGGTGCTTTTTGTCATGTCACCTACACAACCACTTTACAGTGTGGGCTGGGCGCTGATTGTCGTGGCTCCACAGTAATCCAGCACCTTAACAAGATACCCATTATTTGAGAAAGAGGAAAACCAACAAAACAATTATAGTAACATGCTACGTGTTATTTTTTAGAATAAGATGAAATCAACTTGTATAATTAAGTTTTAATATGAAACTACTTTAGAAAACATACAACCACTTTACTCACTTCCTCACACCACGCTCTTCTTAGGCCAAGGCCAACTAATCTTTAGTACAATCTATAATTTAATTATATTACCATACATACTTCACAACAATAATGACTTTGATGCTTGAAAAAGAAAGAAGACGTGGTTTTTCTCTCATTGTAAATTAAATATTTTATAGCAGTCATTGAACCAACTGAAGCTTTTTATGAAAACATTGCATAATGAAATAAAATTTACAGCTCTCACCTACACAGGTTGTATCTTACAGAAGGTTTCTCAGGTGTTTTGATGATATGGGGGCCCAGTCCTATGGTGCTGTTGTTACAGCTCCCACCAATGCAGATTAAGCTGACCTTATTTATGAAGTTGTATCTCACAGGAGGTTTCTTGGGTATTTTAATGATAGCAGGCCCCAGTCCTATCATACTATTCTGGTTATAGCACTACCTATGCAGGTTGTATCTTATAGGAAGTTTCTCAGGTGTTTTAATGATAGGGAACCTCAGTCCTACATGGAAATCAAAATGAAATGGAACCATGCTCAGTTCAAAAGTTGAACCCATAGTCAAATCCAACACCTTAACCCAGAGGTGGGGAACCTTCTCATGTTGAAATGCCACATTAAGTTGTGATATAATAAGGCTACACTAAGTTGTGATATAATAAGGCTACATTAAGTTGATATAATAAGGCTACATTAAGTTGTAATATAATAAGGCTACATTAAGTTGTGATATAATAAGGCCACATTAAGTTGTGATATAATAAGGCTACATTCAAGAAACTATAATCACTGGTGTACTAAGTCCCCGCAGGTTCTCACCAGACCAAGATGATAGTGGCTACAGTCAATCGGGAATATAAGGAACATTCTAGAATCACATTAGAACTAAAACATGAGCATAGAAAGTGCTGAAATGTTCCTTATGATCTCCTAATTCTTTAATTCTGACTGTCTGTCAGTGTGGATTATTTCATTGAATTTTCTTTTACTCTTTGGTATTTAAAATATGATTATCTTATGGTTTAAATTAAAATAAGAGATAGACAAAAATATATTAATAAAAATAAAAAATGTATTGGAAATTTTTATTTTTTCAAAAGGTCACATAGAATAGTATAGAAGACCACATAGGGCCTTAAGACCACGCAGAATAGCATAGAAGACCACATAGAGCCTTAAGGCCGCAGGTTTCCCCATCTCTGTCCTAACCACTAGGCCACAACATGTATTCTTGATAGCAAATATTAGAGAGTAAATGTCAAATTATAATTTAGGTTAGAAAATTTGCTAACGTTTGAATTAGGAGTTCTGTGGTTGATATCTTTTAAAGGTTAGTGTCAGGAGATGTAACCTGTTTCTGTCAATTGTAAAAAGAAAGGTCAGAGAATGTGATGATAGTTGAAAGAAAGAAGATATAATACTGTAAAAAACCTTGCAGCTTCACATACTGATAAGAGCAGGAATGAGATATGTAAAATAATACGATAGAGTGACAGGGTCGGGGATGTGAAAATAATCAAAATAACTGTAGCAGTTGTCTAAGAAACATGTTTTACATAACACAAGCATTGAAAGAGTTACTTTTGGAGGGGGTTGGGTGTATATTGCTCTGTTACCTTCTCTAACAACTATACCACTGAACTGAAGGTAAACTCAAAGTCACAATGAAAATCAATAAATGGCCTTTTGTTTCAGTTGCTATATATTTGAAAGAAATAGAAGTATTTCAAATCTCTCATCTATCTCTCTATTTCTTCTTCTGATGAAGGACTAACGTGTGAAACTTTACAACTCTTTTCCTACTATATCAAGTGTTAAACTAATATATATCTTCATTGCACTGTGTCGTTTTGCTTAATTGTTTCTCTGTTGACTTTTTGCACATACAAATTCTCTCTCTCTCACACACACACAAGGAAGCTGCAGTTGAGGTAGATTAAGAAAGACCTGGGAAGAGGTGAGTGCTGACCTCAAATCACTGAGACTCAGAAGATGACAAAGAAACGTAAGTAGAGAGATGCTGCACTGAGAAGGACCCATCTAACCCATGCAAGTGTGGAACAAGTAGAGAGATGCTGCATTGAGAAGGACCCATCTAACCCATGCAAGTGTGGAACAAGTAGAGAGATGCTGCACTGAGAAGGACCCATCTAACCCATGCAAGTGTGGAACAAGTAGAGAGATGCTGCACTGAGAAGGACCCATCTAACCCATGCAAGTGTGGAACAAGTAGAGAGATGCTGCACTGAGAAGGACCCATCTAACCCATGCAAGTGTGGAACAAGTAGAGAGATGCTGCATTGAGAAGGACCCATCTAACCCATGCAAGTGTGGAACAAGTAGAGAGATGCTGCACTGAGAAGGACCCATCTAACCCATGCAAGTGTGGAACAAGTAGAGAGATGCTGCATTGAGAAGGACCCATCTAACCCATGCAAGTGTGGAACAAGTAGAGAGATGCTGCACTGAGAAGGACCCATCTAACCCATGCAAGTGTGGAACAAGTAGAGAGATGCTGCATTGAGAAGGACCCATCTAACCCAGGCAAGTGTGGAACAAGTAGAGAGATGCTGCACTGAGAAGGACCCATCTAACCCAGGCAAGTGTGGAAGAACAGATGTATAAATGATGATGATGAACCTCTCTACGCCACTGATGTTGTCCAAGGGAAAGGCAATGGCTGGTACAGCTTGGCACCAGTGACGTCGCAACTCATTTCTACAGCTGAGTAAACCGGAGCAATGTGAAATAAAGTGTCTTGCTCAAGGAAACAACACATCACCCAGTCTGAGAATTGAACTGACAACCTCCTGATTGCAAGCCCAATACTATATTTGGAGTCAGGCCTAACAGATTCTAAGCTCAGTAAGCTTCATTCATCATTCCATGATAATACTATTTCTCATGACATCCTTTCAGTAGCAATGTTAAATGATGACGATGATGATGATGATGATGATGATGATGATGATGATGATGATGAACGATCTGTCTCTCATTTACTGGTGTGTACAAGGCCAGTCTGGTGTGTATATAACGACAGTCTGTTGTATATAAGGCCTGTCTGGTGTATATAACGACAGTCTGGTGTATATAAGGCCTGTCTGGTGTATATAACGACAGTCTGGTGTATATAAGGCCTCACTACATTAACAAGGTGACTGTCATTAATGGAGATAATGTTGAGATGTCTTTCATTTCACCTCTCACAGCCCCTGGTAGATATGTAGAGATAAACTCACTCAGGTGAAAAATAGACATTAAACGATGATGATGTTTTTGTTATGATATTGTTGAGAAAAGTGTCACTGTTGTTTATGTCCACACTAAGATTATTCCATCCCAGACTTTGATTGAGGTACCTTATCAGTTAATAACATGTCTATTTCACTCACTCTCTCAATGTGACACACGCAAACAAATTTCTACTTTTGTTCCTTGTCATCATGAGTAGAGACTCTCACTCGACAAGTTGTTACATTGAGTAGAGACACTCTCTTAACTAGTCGTTATATTGAGTAAAAGCTGTCACTCAACTTGTTACAACTGTAAACACCTCTGCCCAGGCCTTCCTTGGTCTACCTCTACTGCAGCTTCCTTCCAGTAGGATTTCTTGCCACTTCTTCACCCAACCCTCACTATCCATACTTATCACATATAATCAGATGCTCACAACACATGCCAGGACAACCCATCATGAGGCTGTGGGGGACCCATGTTGTTTAGGATTCCCCCCAGACGTCTTCCTGGCGGCCTGGAGGCAATCCATAATACTATGACGACATGGTCTGGCTGACCAGGTCAAAGAGGGCAAACTGTCCAAGTATTAACCACTCTCTGATAGGTTTTTGGTAGAACCTGTAGCAGTGGAGACCTCTCCAGCGTTCTTGACCCCCCAGACCACATCCCTACTCACTGCTATCAGAATGGAGCTAGCTGGCCACATGTATGAACCCTGCAAGGTGGAGTGGCTGTTCCGGCATATCTCCCTTGCTGTCCTCTGAGGCAATGTCTTCTCCAGCCTGTCAGCCGGGACCCAGAGGTGGAGGATACTCATTGAGACATCACACATACACAACTACTTACAGTCCAAGGACTTTTAGGAACTTTAAGCCAATGCCTATGAGAAAAATCTAAACACTACACAAAATTCTTAAAAATATTTTCTCTCAATATCAAAATATAGTGGAACCTCGGTTCATGAATGCCTCTCATCACAAACAATTTTTCCTAACATAAAACAGTTGGCAACAAGCTGAGAGTATCAGCAGGAAAGTCACTTGCTGTGTAGTTAGTTACTATGATGATATCTGCCTTTCACAGTCTCTCTTTTTCTCAACATGTCATATGGGAAAAATAATTTTGGTTTACGAACATTTTGGGTGACAAACGACCTTCAGGAATGAATTAAGTTAATAAACTGAGCCCCCCCCCCTCTCTCTCTCTCTCTCTCTCTCTCTCTCTCTCTCGTTATATTTGGGGAGGGTCATATTGTTATAATATTGCCAGAAATAATAATAAAACATCATCCCTGTTTGGTTTGGATTGGTTTTCGTTTCTGTATATTTTATATCTCTATAGTTAATTTAGCTGGCAATTAATGTTTATCATTGATTGACCAACGGTTAAAAAAATTATATATATACAAGTGGAAGCTTAGTAAAATCGAAGCTTTGGCTGTGGCCAAGCAAAGTCAAATATATATATGTCTATGAAAGAACTTTGATAGACTATATATATATATATATATATATATATATATATATATATATATATAGGAAAATGTTCAAGGCCTCGACGGCAGAGCTCAAGCCGTTTCGACGGTAGCCGTCAGGGTCTTGAACATTTTCCTATTACCCACTCTACTACCCAAAGTATTGAGTACTCTGGTGCGTTATGGTCCACCTGGTTCCTTACCACACTTCCTTTGTTATATATAACATCTTCCTAGCGGGTCCGGGTATGCTTTTTACATTCATTTAATTTATTGATTTATTGAGATTTTTTATCTGAGTGTCCCGAATCTTCCGGATGGCAAATTTTCGATCGTGCGGTTGATTATAGACTTGTTCTGTGTGTGACGGTATTTTAACGACAGTTATAGCTCTGATTTATCTAAATTATAGAGCACTCTGCCGCTCATATCGAATTTTGTTTATCGTGAACTCGTGCGCCGATTTTTCGATACTCGATTATTCTACTATATATATGTATATATATATATAAGTTTTGATATAGATGAGATTCTACAGGACTAGAACTGTTCTAGTCCTGTAGAATCTCATCTATATTAAAACTTTTATACTCTGCAATGTATTGAGTACCTTACTTACTGTGGTTACCTCCGATTCAACCCGGAATAATGTACTATATATATATATTTGACCCTCTCCAAATATAACAATATTTGTTTCAACACACGATTTCATATAAAAAACCTTGCAAAGCAAATATTATATATATGTCCCACCCTTGCAAGCAGGGAAAAGTGGACGTAAAATGATGAAAATGATGATATATATATATATCTCATGTAAAACTACTCATACTTGAAATTATTCCGAAATTATATCGCATCCGTATATCTAGTACAAGGGAAATAACTCTCAGTATATGTTCTGTTTCCTATTCTGTCTGCTGATAACATGAGCTTACATACATTTGGGGATCTACTGGGCGATGTATTATGCCCTTGAGAAAGACACTTGTTGCGACTGGTAGATAGTATCAGCATTGAAAAGACAAATGGAAACAGTTTCCTTGGTCCTATCCTTCCAACAGATGTAACCTGCAGATAATATCAGCAATGGACGCATTATCTCTATAGATTTGATGAGTTCCACCTCACTTGGTAATCGAATGGGATCTTGTTTCTATACTTAAAATTGAACAGATTGTCACAGTAGTGTAGAGTCTAGTAAGGTTATAGTTGTTTCTTCATATCCCTAATAGTCCTTCATATCACAGAAGTCTGTTACTTTTTGAAAATATTTCCCAACATTCATTTGAAACTCCAATGTAAATTATATTTCTCTAACTAGAAAATTTTCTGCATTCTTTTTAAATAGTTTTATCAGTTTTACTGTAGACATAGAAATCATGTCCCCCCCCCCCCCCTTCAACTGATAGGACTCTACAGTCACATCAAGGGCATGACAACCTTCCTATTGTTGGTGTCATGATACACATAGTACAATCTGTAAAGAGGTTGGTTTAGGGAGAGACCCAGCTGTAGTAACCATGCCAAAAGTGAGAAATAATTCTTTGACTCAACTATAAGAACAGTAACTTAGTCGAGAAAAAGAAAACGTGATATAACAATGACACATCGATGAGAACAATGACACACCAACGACATAACAATGACACAACAATGACATAACAATGATATTCCAATGACATAATGACACAACAATGACAACAATGACATAACAATGACACATCGATGACAACAATGACACACCAACGACATAACAATGACACAACAATGACATACCGATGACATAATGACACAACAATGAGATACCAATGACATAATGACACAACAATGACATAGCAATGAGATACGAATGACAATAATGACATAGCAATGAGATACGAATGACAATAATATAACAAGGATGTAACAATGCAACTTTACCAGTTATCGCCATGATTCCTCCCAAGAAAACAGGCTTTAAATGTAAATTGATGTTCCAGTAGTTCTTATATCGGCTTAACACCTGAAACAAATAGTTTTGTAATATATTCTTAACTGAAGGAGTATCATGAGGTCCTGAAAGATAAACAAAAATTATGAAGTGTAAATGAAGAGAAGGTAGAGGGCCATATATTTTTTGTTAACGTCAAAAGTTGTGATGAAAGACTTTTGACAGACCAATTAATTAATTAATTAGTTAACTAATCAATCGATTGATAAACTAATTATTTGAATGATTAATAAAGCTGAAGAGAAATACACCCAGTGCATGTGTTTTTGACTGACAATATGACCCACCCCTAATACAATATAGGTATCAACATATGATTTCATATCAAGAATCTTGCAAAACAAATACAAAACCAGTTTTTAACATCTAATGATAAGGAATACCTTATAAGTGAAGAGTGAACCTTAATGTGTGACACACTGGAAGTTAAGGGAGCTGCTTAGTGGTGGTTGACACACTGGAAGTTAAGGCAGCCCCTTATATGTGATGACATTGGTAGACGGGGAATAACTCTGGTTTAATAACAAAAGGAGACTGCTTCCTTGAGTGGTAATGGTGGTTACCTTCAAGAAACTACAGCCACTGTAGTGATGTAGGAATAATTAGAAATATTTTGTGGTTTCGTGTTGAAGACAGTAAAATATCTTTAGGCAAGATATCCAGTTACACAGCCTGGAGATGGAAGTAGCTGGTCTGCTGACATCAGACTTCTTGGAATCATTGATGCCTGGCTTTACTCAGGTGTCGGGTGCTTAGTTATTCCAGGGTCCTACTTAGCCTCACCATCACCTGCGGTAATACTGCCTATGTGTTGGCTTGCCTCAAAAATTTCCATTGATCCTTGTGGTGTGACCTATTGACACACTTGGTGTGAAGTTGACCCTTGATGTGTGGTGCGTGACCTATTGACACACTTGGTGAAGTTGACCCTTGATGTGTGGTGTGTGACCTATTGACACACTTGGTGAAGTTGACCCTTGTGGTGTGGTGTGTGACCTATTGATAAACTCAGTGGTGAATTGATGGTTGTTTACATTTGTTATTTTTTCTGTCGGTCAGATATATTTATGTACATTATATTTGTGAGGTTCCTAGCGATAATTCTATTTATTACATATATTTATATCTGCGTTTATACTTTCGTTCTGTAACAGTTATAAACAATGTTTAATGTTATTTATAATTACCTGATTTTAAATTACATGTTCTTTCTACTTTGATTGAAACGAAAATAAAATTTGGTGGAAAATTTGAAAATATATTCACCATAAAGTGAATGCGGCAAATCGAACAAGATATTTTCATTTTCTTTGAATGAGATCTATTGTCAATGAAATCCCACCTCATATATGACGGGATTATTCTACTGAGATGACTTTAAAGAGGCTTTTTGCATAATTACAAACGAATCGAATATCATTATTAATATTGGTGGATTGGCAGTATCGGTAGACACCATGCTTTGAAGCATAGTTACGACCCTTTATGATCTGAGTTCAAATCCCACCGAGGTTAACTTTGCCTTTCATCCTTACGGGTCCATAAAATAAAGTACCAGTAATGTACTGGTTAATTGCTGGCCTTATGCCAAAAGTAGAAACAATTATTAATATTCAAAAAACTCAGAGTACATTTATTGTATTCAGCCATGTAGAGTGATAAACTATTTGTTATCATCATCATCAGGTTTAGCGTCCGTGTTCCACGCTTGCATGGGTTTGGACGGGGGTTTTCCCACTTGAGGCAAGAGTGGTTGTCTTGCTCGCATAGGACTGTCTGGCGTTAGTTTTATATATATATATATATAAGCAGAAGGGTTATTCAATTTGTTGGTAATTCAACAAATATAAATGTTTATAACTGATTCAGAGCACTCGACATGTTTTATGGAGTATAATATACAATGATATTAATAAATGGAAACTATTTATAAAACCATATTTATTCTATTATATATATTTCAAGGGTACCAAAACTTTGGTGCGCTCTCATCAGATAAAATACAAAGTTTGTTTTATAAATTTTGACATAACCAAGAAAAACTTGAACAGTTAAGGTATCTTTTCTTGGTTATGTCAAAATTTAGAGGCGCTCCCAGGGAGAGGCTGGATTGATGACTCAACATGGACCATGAATGAGTTTGGACTTGATGGTTTCAAAGAGCTCTGGATCACCACCTTTATCAGACAACTCTGCTGAAATGATCTTATCAACATCATCTGGTCTTATCTTCTCCTTGCACCAGATTAGTGTGTGAGAGTGAGGAAGACCTCTCTTCTGCCACTCAATAGTGGTCATCCTAGCACTAAGCTCATCAAAGATTCTTCCTTCTTTTAGAGCCAGATGAGTTTTTTTTTTTGCTTTTCATGGAAAACCCGAGCAATGAGGTCATGTCGATCCTTTGGTTTTTGATTTTGAAATAATTCATTTGATATTTCTGACCAGTTTGAATTGCATGTAAATGTAATGAAGAGATCTGGCCGACCAAATTTTCTGACATAGGCCATTGCATCTTGCCTGCGTTCATGCATGTAACGTGGTTCAAAATAGAAGAGGTGCTCCCAGTCGCTGGGTCGATTGGAGTCCAGAGCACTCTCGATCGAGGAAGCGAGGGCATCGGCTACCGGCACCCGGGCCCCTCTCGAGATCCTGAGCGGAATCAACAATGAATATAATAGCAACAAAGTTAAATTATTTTACCTATTCATCATATCATTGTTTTACGATCGTTTCGGAGGGTTGATCATATTGACATATTGACTGATCTATAGCAGTTATATGACTGTATACTATCAGATTTAATATATAGCTTCGATCAGACAGTCTTCTTCGGAAACAATCAATCTCTCTCTCTCTCTCTCTATATATATATATTTATAAATTTTCGTACTTCATGTTATGTAGTGCCCGAGAAAGGAATGGGGCGGTTGCAAGTGGCTTTCACCATTGGTCTGTTGAACCAAGATTTACCTGGGGCTAAAAAACAACAATGTTTATACTTACCTCGAAAGCCAACCATGAATAAGGTGAAATAACATCATAAAATAGTTCGACAAGTTTACGAGGTGCTGAGTTCGCCATGTTTGTTTTGGACTTTAGACAGCGGAAATGCCATAAACATAGAGGATAGGGGCAGATAACAACGTTGTTGCTAGATGATGGATTTACAGTTAAGAGTTACTTCCCTTCTCAGATAAACTTAATGCATTAACAGATATGTTAGGTATCCAAGGCGGGGATTGGTAGTAATCGGTAGAGCGTCGGACATGCTTGGCGGCATATAGTTACGTCCCTTTGTGTTCTGAGTTCAGATCCCGCCGAGGTTAGTTTTGTCTTTCGTCTTTACAAGGTCGATAAAATAAAGTACCAGTAATACACTGGAGTTGATTTAACCCCCCCCCCCCAAAAAAAAAGGTGGTGAATTGGTAGAGTTGTTAGGACGTCTGTTAGAATACTTTGTGGTATTTGTTCTGACTCCCTGTTCTTTGAGTTTTAATCCTGCCAAAGTCAACTTCACCTTTCATCCATTTCTGGTCGATAAAAAAGTACCAGTCTAATACTGGGGTCGATTCTTTCTCTATATCCCTTTCTCCCATTCTCTCTCTCTCTATCCTTCTCTGGAAGAAATGTACTGGAATAGGCTCCGTCATGTTTTAAAATGCCCAAGAAACGCTGTATGTGAATACGGCGCCTCTGTGACCCCCCCCCCCCCCAGGAGTTACGGGACTATAGATACAGACATATTTAATGTTACAATATCATTTGAACATTTAATTATTAGTATATTGTCTCATTATATATAGAACGTGAGACGGCGTTATTTTTATGAAAGAAATTTCGTTTATATTCTGATCCTTTAATCAATATTTAGGGGATGCCCTTATGTATCACAAAGAACATGACAGTGTATTGCTAAGTGTTAGTATTATCTCAATATGACTTTGAGCTTTAACATATATCAAGAGAGGCTATATCTAATGTGGAGGACGTGTCGAGGTTTTGTTTAACCCTTTCATGACCACATTTTAACTAATTAATGAAGAGTTTTGATACATTTACTAAAACTATTATTTTATTACTAAGATAGTAACTTTATGTAAGGTTCTTATATAAAATTATGCTGGATGATTTTAATTTAAATTGGAAACCTTTAAAATGGGTGGTTTTATTTCATAGAACCAGAGCTGGTTTTGACTGGGTTGGTAACTAAAGGGTTAAATGATAAAGAATTACTATTTCTTTTTTTTACTAATCTAGCTATTGGAGTTGATTTTATTTCAAGAAATGGGTTCATACATACATGGATGACACCTAAATTGTATCTGTTGACACGAGATACATCTTAGTAGCAATAAAAATAAATATTACTCATCAAAGCAACAAGTTCCCATCAATTTGTCTCAAGAACTACAATATTATCATAGTTTAACACATCATCACCGTTTTACGCCCATTTTTCCATGCATGGGTTGACTGGCTCCCTTCCAGCACAACATTTGTGATTATATTCATCATCATTGTCATCATTTTAATGTCCGCTTTCCCTGCTAGTAAGGGTTGGAGGGGTCTACATAGACCAAGTCAGTACTGAAGTGGTGGCTACTGAGCTCCCAGACAAGCTAGTGATCTGCATCTCGTTTATGTACAGTTGTGCACAAGGGAGGTTGTCATGTCTTTAATACAACTGAGGGTCCTCTCAATCATTTGTTTGGTAAGATTTCTACAACTGGATGCCCTTCATATCACCATGTGTGTGTGTATATATATATATATATATATATATATATATATATATATATATATATATAAGGACAGGAGAGGATTGGGTTCTGCCAGGTTGAAAAATCCCCATGATCCTCTCAGGAATAAGTGGGCAAAGAAGAAAAGGGTTTAAAAATATCCTAGAAACGTCATATATGAATATGGTGCCCTTTGTCTTCCTCAGGAGTTACAGGACCATATTTAAAGGGTAAAGAACCCCCCCCCCCCCCCTCACGACTGACCACGTGTTTTGCACCTAGAAACACAAGCCTGTGCAAGTTGTTTTTTGTGGAAGCAGTCACTCTTGTATACCAGTCTTCCTTTAACACATCCCTATAAGTTGACTCAAGGAAAAGCAATGGCCAATACAGCTTGGCACGGGTGATGTAACAACTCATTTCTACAGCTGAATGAATTGGAGGAATATGAAATAAAGTGTCTTGCTCAAGGACATCACCTGGTCTGGGAATCAAACTTACAACATCCTGATTGTGAATCTCTAACCACTGAGCCACCTAGCTCTCTCTCATCATTTTACGTCTGCTTTTCTCTGCTTGCAAGGGTTGGACGGGTCCTATTCAGCACACTCTCCATTCATCATGGTCCTTTGTCATCTCCTCCATGAGCTTCAGTGATCTGAGGTCAGCTCTCATCACCTCTGCCTGTGTTTTTCGTGGTCTTCCTCTACTACTTCTTCCTTTTGTTGGTTGGTTCGATAACCGGAAGGTTGTTTATTTATTATCAAAGCTCTTTCGTCACACATTCTATGACCTCCTCAGTGACTAGGTTTTTATTGTCTCTCTCCTTTGTTCTGTTCTACACTCTCTTGTTTTTGTTTGTTGTGTGCTTAGTTTTCGCATGCATTACATTTGGGTGTGTGTGTTATTATTTATTTATTTATGTGTTTATTTATTTGTCACTGGTTGGTTGTTCTATCTGTGTGTATCTGATTTGTTTTGTTAGTTTGGTTTTTGCGTGTGTCTGTATGTCTTCATTTTGTCCTTAATTACTAGTTGTGATGTTGCTATTCCACTCGTGTTTTCTGTTTAATTTTGGTTGGAGTTTATATTTGTTGCCTCTGTAATTTGTCTGAGCATTGCATCTTTCCTGTCTGTGTGTGGATATAATTTTTATCTCTATGTTCTCTAATGTGTCTCTATGTTCTATTTTGTCATGTTGGTGGAATACTGATGAGTTTTTCCCATCTTGGAGTCCTCGCCAATGTTCACTTTTCCTTTCTGTTATGCTATGGGCTGTTTCACCTATGTATGTTATGCTCTTATTCCTATACTAGTAATTGTATATTTGGTTAAGTTGTCTACTGACTATAGGTTAACTTTGTACATAGGGAAGGTGGGTCTTCTGTATTACTGTATAGCGCCAAAGATCTCGATCCAGTGACATTGTCTTAGAGAGGTGTATATATATATAATTATATAATGCTTATCTGGCAACGCTATTTCTGTTTGTGATGAGATACAACCCCATCTAAAGCCAACTTGGGCTAAATTGAATAATCTTGATCTTCATAAAATGTTCTTGATAGATAAATTGATTGATAGGTAGAACAACCCCATCATAATTTAATGTTTGGTAATGATTAAATAACATGAAATATGGAGATGGACAGAATGAGAAGAGGGAGAAGGATTTAAGCATCTTTACACAGAAGGTTGTAATCAAGGAATTATTATATTAAATATCTTTTACTATAAACCCCCACCGTCATTTTTAAAAGGTACTATGCTAGTACATAAAAATAATAATAATAATGAAAATATTGTGTACAGTGCTCAGGTGCACTACAACTCATCAAAAAGTGTATGTATAGTACATAGGGTAATGTACAAACGTCAGGAAAATGAACAGTGCATGAGTCATGATATACACATGTGTGCATGTGTATGGAAGGGGTACATCAGATGTAGCTTTGGCGAATTTCGGGAAGCATGAGGGTTTTAAAGGATGCAGTGTCTCGGCTTTTAACAACTGACGCAGGCAGTTTGTTCCATGCTTCAGCAACTCTGAGGGTGAAAAAATGTTTCCAAAAGTCATGGGAGCTGTGCTGTTTTCTGACTTTGTAAGCATGTCCACGTGTGTTAGACACATGGAGATCAAAAAGGTGCTCAGAGTTGTTGTTGGCGAGATGGTTAATAACTTTGTGGGTGTTTACCAAGTCCATTGCCAGACGTCGGAGCTTCAATGAATCCATGCCCAGGGAAGCAAGGCGTTCAGAGTATGGTAGGTGTCTGATGGAGGGTATGCGCTTGGTTGCACGTTTCCGAACAGTTTCCAGGAGGTCAATGTTCTGAGCAAGATAGGGATTCCAGACTGATGATGCGAATTCCAAGTGTGGTCGTACCATAGCTGTATACAGCTTTAAATAGATGGCTGGAGAGCGGTTAACGAAGGTCTTGCTGAGTGATGCCAAGGCACCCTCGGCCTTCTTGACAATTTTAGAGATGTGCTTTGTCCAACGCAAATCGCTGCTGACAGTAATGTCCAGGTCACATTCACAAGAGGACTTATTGATATCAGTGTTGTGGAGGGAGTATGTGGATGCTGGATTTTTCCTCCCAAAATGCATGGTGTGGTGGTACACTTGTCCACAGCCAGCTTCAGTTGCCAGTCTGTGATCCATTGTTGCATTGTGTCCAGGTCTGATTGTAGGAAAGAGTTATAGATTTCAGGATCAGTCCTTTTGATTTCAAGGTACAGCTTGATGTCATCTGCATATTTCAGTACTGTGGCATTCTTTAAGTTGGCATCTCTGTCATTAATATATGCCACAAACAAAAGGGGACCAAGATCAGATCCCTGTGGTACACCAGATGACATTTCATATGGTGAAGAATGCTGTCCTAGAACCGTGACTACCTCTTTTCGGCTGAGAATGAAGGATTTCAACCATAGATAGTTACTATAGAGAGATAACTATAGATTGACAGTCAGACAGATAGATGGACTAGCAGATAGCTAGGTAGATAGGTAGACAGACAGATGGGTAGGTAGATAAATAGATAAGATAGGCGGATGTATTCATAATCTGACAATACATAGATATATAGGTAGTTATAGATATATTTCTTTATTTGCCACAAGGGTGCACAAGAAAAGGGAACAATACAAAGACATACGGCGGGTATTTTACATAGTCGTGTAAAAAAAGGTTTGAACATAAAAATATAACAATCGAAGTCCCCAATAGGGGGGAGGCGTTACAAATGGGTTGCTTTATACTCCGTAGATAGAACAACCCTCAATTAACTATTGTTTCACTACTCGCTATCTTGCCAACACTTTTGTGAAAGAGAGAGTTGTAGGGAGGGTAGAAGATATCAATATTATCATTTCCTTAAATACATTTATCACAAAGTAGTTGTCATTTGACACTTGTGTTTTATTATAAAGATATATACTGGCAAATAGCTTGGTTGGTGGGTCAGTTGATATGGAACTGTAGTTTTAAGACAACGGGGCTCTACTTGACATAGATTTTAGTTAATTTATTCTGTTGTTATAGAAAATTATGCCAGTGTACACTACATATGTATGTAATTATCAGTAAATGATAGCAATAAAGAAATAGATTTAGGATTGATTAGTAAAATATTTAATAACTACTTCGGTATAGACATTGTATATCTGGGACTATTACCAAATTTATATGGGTCTTTTCTTCTCTCTTTCTCCCCCTCTCTCTCTTTCTCTCTTTCTATACACACACATATACATACGTATATCACATATATACATACGTACATATGTACATATATATGTACATATATACATACATATGTACATATATACACATGTATATATGTGTGTGTGAGTAGAGAGACCTTATGAAGGCATTTATTACAATAATGGATTGTTCATATTTCAAAGAAGCAAATAATGACATCTTTAACTTTGCTGATTAACACACTCCATATTGCCAAATGATAAAATGCACTGAATTAGGGGCAAATGCTGTGCTAGATAAACAGCAGAATTATTTAGTTAAAATACACTAAATAATTGTTCCTACTTTTGGCACAAAGCCAGCAATTATCCCAGTGCATTACTGGTACTTTATTTTATCGACCCCGTAAGGATGAAAGGCAAAGTTAACCTCGGTGGGATTTGAACTCAGAATGGCAAGGGGCGTAACTCTATGCGTCAAAGCATGGCATCCGACCCTCAACCGGTACGGCCAACCCACCGCCCTAAAGTACACTAAATAATGAGGTTAAATAAAACATATTACAAAGTATTAAAGGAACTGCACTGGTTAGATGTCACATTACTGTTAACTGGTGGTAGACATTACTGTTAACTGATGGTAGACATTACTGTTAACTGATGGTAGACATTACTGTTAACTGATGGTAGACATTACTGTTAACTGATGGTAGACATTACTGTTAACTGATGGTAGACATTACTGTTAACTGATGGTAGACATTAATGTTAACTGATGGTAGACATTACTGATAACTGATGGTAGACATTACTGTTAACTGATGGTAGACATTACTGATAACTGATGGTAGACATTACTGTTAACTGATGGTAGACATTACTGTTAACTGATGGTAGACATTACTGTTAACTGATGGTAGACATTACTGATAACTGATGGTAGACATTACTGTTAACTGGTGGTAGACATTACTGTTAACTGATGGTAGACATTACTGATAACTGATGGTAGACATTACTGTTAACTGATGGCAGACATTACTGTTAACTGATGGTAGACATTACTGTTAACTGATGGTAGACATTACTGTTAACTGATGGTAGACATTACTGTTAACTGATGGTAGACATTACTGATAACTGATGGTAGACATTACTGTTAACTGATGGTAGACATTACTGATAACTGATGGTAGACATTACTGTTAACTGATGGTAGACATTACTGTTAACTGATGGTAGACATTACTGTTAACTGATGGTAGACATCACTGTTAACTGATGGTAGACATTACTGTTAACTGATGGTAGACATTACTGATAACTGATGGTAGACATTACTGTTAACTGATGGTAGACATTACTGTTAACTGATGGTAGACATCACTGTTAACTGATGGTAGACATTACTGATAACTGATGGTAGACATTACTGATAACTGATGGTAGACATTACTGTTAACTGATGGTAGACATTACTGTTAACTGATGGTAGACATCACTGTTAACTGATGGTAGACATTACTGTTAACTGATGGTAGACATTACTGATAACTGGTGCTAGACATTACTGTTAACTGATGGTAGACATTACTGTTAACTGATGGTAGACATTACTGATAACTGATGGTAGACATTACTGTTAACTGATGGTAGACATTACTGATAACTGATGGTAGACATTACTGTTAACTGATGGTAGACATTACTGATAACTAATTAGGTGGAAGACATCAGTGTTAACTGGTGGTAGACATAACTGTTAACTAGTTAGGTGGTAGACATTACTGTTAACTGGTGGTAGACATTACTGTTAACTAGTTAGGTAGTAGACATTACTGTTAACTGATGGTAGACATTACTGTTAACTGATGGTAGACATTACTGTTAACTGATGGTAGACATTACTGTTAACTGATGGTAGACATTACTGATAACTGATGGTAGACATTACTGTTAACTGATGGTAGACATTACTGTTAACTGATGGTAGACATTACTGTTAACTGGTGGTAGACATTACTGTTAACTGGTGGTAGACATTACTGTTAACCGGTGGTAGACATTACTGTTAACTAGTGGTAGACATTACTGTTAACTGGTGGTAGACATTACTGTTTACTGGTGGTAGAGATTACTGTTAACTAGTTAGGTAGTAGAGATTACTGTTAACTTATGGTAGACATTACTGTTAACTGGTGGTAGACATTACTGTTAACTGGTGGTAGACATTACTGTTAACCGGTGGTAGACATTACTGTTAACTAGTGGTAGACATTACTGTTAACCGGTGGTAGACAATACTGTTAACTGGTGGTAGACATTACTGTTAACCGGTGGTAGACATTACTGTTAACAAGTTAGGTGGTAGACATTACTGTTAACTAGTTAGGTGGTAGACAATAGATAAGATAGGCGGATGTATTCATAATCTGACAATACATAGATATATAGGTAGTTATAGATATATTTCTTTATTTGCCACAAGGGTGCACAAGAAAAGGGAACAATACAAAGACATACGGCGGGTATTTTACATAGTCGTGTAAAAAAAGGTTTGAACATAAAAATATAACAATCGAAGTCCCCAATAGGGGGGAGGCATTACAAATGGGTTGCTTTATACTCCGTAGATAGAACAACCCTCAATTAACTATTGTTTCACTACTCGCTATCTTGCCAACACTTTTGTGAAAGAGAGAGTTGTAGGGAGGGTAGAAGATATCAATATTATCATTTCCTTAAATACATTTATCACAAAGTAGTTGTCATTTGATATCATCATCATTTTACGTCCACTTTTCCCTGCTTGCAAGGGTTGGAGGGGAACTGATTGTGGCTTGATTTCTACAGCTGGATGCCCTTCCTAACACCAACCTCATTTACAGTGAGTGCTGGGTGGTTTTTGCTGTGGCACCTCCACGACCACTTTGCAGTGGAATGATAGGGACCCTAGTCCCTATCATCTCATTTCTACAGCTGAATAAACTGGAGCAATGTGAAATAAAGTGTCTTACTCAAGGAAACAACACATCACCCGGTCTGAGAATTGAACTCACAACCTTTCGATTGCAAGGCCAATGCTCTAACCACTAAGTCATTAACCTCCATGTTATATTATAAAGATATATACTGGCCAGGCAAATAGCTTGGTTGGTGGGTCAGTTGATATGGAACTGTAGTTTTAAGAGGAGGGGGTTCTACTTGACATAGATTTTAGTTCATTTATTCTTTTGTTATAGAAAATTATGCAGTGTACACTACATATGTATGTAATTATCAGTAAATGATAGCAATAAAGAAATAGATTTAGGGTTGATTAGTAAAATATTTAATAACTACTTCGGTATAGACATTTTATATCTGGGACTATTACCAAATTTATATGGGTCTTTTTTTCTCTCTTTCTCTCTTTCTCCGCCTGCCTCTCTTACTCTCTTTCTATACACACACATATACATACGTATATCACATATATACATACGTACATACGTATATATATATGTACATATATACATACGTATATACGTACGTATATACGTATATATGTACATACATATGTACATATATACACATGTATATATGTGTGTGTGAGTAGAGAGACCTTATGAAGGCATTTATTACAATAATGGATTGTTCATATTTCAAAGAAGCAAATAATGACATCTTTAACTTTGCTGATTAACACACTCCATGTTGCCAAATGATAAAATGCACTGAATTAGGGGCAAATGCTGTGCTAGATAAACAGCAGAATTATTTAGTTAAAGTACACTAAATAATTGTTTCTACTTTTGGGACAAAGCCACCAATTATCCCAGTGCATTACTGGTACTTTATTTTATCGACCCCGTAAGGATGAAAGGCAAAGTTAACCTCGGCGGGATTTGAACTCAGAATGGCAAGGGGCGTAACTCTATGCGTCAAAGCATGGCATCCGACCCTCCACCGGTACTGCCAACCCACCGCCCTAAAGTACACTAAATAATGAGGTTAAATAAAACATATTACAAAGTATTAAAGGAACTGCACTGGTTAGATGTCGCATTACTGTTAACTGGTGGTAGATATTACTGTTAACTGATGGTAGACATTACTGTTAACTGATGGTAGACATTACTGTTAACTGATGGTAGACATTACTGCTAACTGATGGTAGACATCACTGTTAACTGATGGTAGACATTACTGTTAACTGGTGGTAGACATTACTGTTAACTGATGGTAGACATTACTGTATGGTTACATTACTGTTAACTGATGGTAGACATTACTGTTAACTGATGATTACATTACTGTTAACTGGTGGTAGACATTACTGTTAACTGATGGTAGACATTACTGTATGGTTACATTACTGTTAACTGATGGTAGACATTACTGTTAACTGATGGTAGACATTACTGTTAACTGATGGTTACATTACTGTTAACTGGTGGTAGACATTACTGTTAACCGATGGTAGACATTACTGTTAACTGATGGTTACAGTACTGTTAACTGGTGGTAGACATTACTGTTAACCGATGGTAGACATTACTGTTAACCGACGGTTACATTACTGTTAACTGGTGGTAGACATTACTGTCAACTGATGGTAGACATTACTGTTAACTGATGGTTACATTACTGTTAACTGGTGGTAGATATTACTGTTAACTGATGGTAGACATTACTGTTAACTGATGGTAGACATTACTGTTAACTGGTGGTAGACATTACTGTTAACTGATGGTAGACATTACTGTTAACCGATGGTTACATTACTGTTAACTGGTGGTAGACATTACTGTTAACTGATGGTAGACATTACTGTTAACTGATGGTTACATTACTGTTAACTGGTGGTATATATTACTGTTAACTGATGGTAGACATTACTGTTAACTGATGGTAGACATTACTGTTAACTGGTGGTAGACATTACTGTTAACTGATGGTAGACATTACTGTTAACCGATGGTTACATTACTGTTAACTGGTGGTAGATATTACTGTTAACTGATGGTAGACATTACTGTTAACTGATGGTAGACATTACTGTTAACTGGTGGTAGACATTACTGTTAACTGGTGGTAGACATTACTGTTAACTGGTGGTAGACATTACTGTTAACTGATGGTAGACATTACTGTTAACTGATGGTAGATATTACTGTTAACTGATGGTAGACATTACTGTTAACTGGTGGTAGACATTACTGTTAACTGGTGGTAGACATTACTGTTAACTGGTGGTAGACATTACTGTTAACGGATGGTAGACATTACTGTTAACTGATGGTAGACATTACTGTTAACTGATGGTAGACATTACTGTTAACTGGTGGTAGACATTACTGTTAACTGGTGGTAGACATTACTGTTAACTGGTGGTAGACATTACTGTTAACTAGTGGCAGACATTACTGTTAACTGATGGTAGACATTACTGTTAACTAGTGGTAGACATTACTCTCAACTAATTAGGTGGAAGACATTACTGTTAACTGGTGGTAGACATTACTGTTAACTAGTTAGGTGGTAGACATTACTGTTAACTGGTGGTAGACATTACTGTTAACTGGTGATAGATATTACTGTTAATTAGTTAGGTGGTAGACATTAATGTTAACTGGTGGTAGACATTACTGTTAACTGGTGATAGACATTACTGTTAACTGGTGGTAGACATTACTGTTAACTGGTGGTAGACATTACTGTTAACTGGTGGTAGACATTTCTGTTAACTGGTGGTAGACATTTCTGTTAACTGGTGGTAGACATTACTGTTAACTGGTGGTAGACATTACTGTTAACTGGTGATAGATATTACTGTTAACTAGTTAGGTGGTAGACATTACTGTTAACTGGTGGTAGACATTACTGTTAACTAGTGGTAGACATTACTGTTAACTGGTGGTAGACATTACTGTTAACTGGTGCTAGATATTACTGTTAACTAGTTAGGTGGTAGACATTACTGTTAACTGGTGGTAGACATTACTGTTAACTAGTGGTAGACATTACTGTTAACTGGTGCTAGATATTACTTTAAACTGGTGGTAGACATTACTGTTAACTGGTGGTAGACATTACTGTTAACTGATGGTTACATTACTGTTAACTGGTGGTAGACATTACTGTTAACTGGTGGTAGACATTAGTGTTAACTGGTGGTAGACATTTCTGTTAACTGGTGGTAGACATTACTGTTAACTGATGGTAGACATTACTGTTAACTAGTTAGATGTCAGATATTGCTTTCACCTACAAGATTTAACAATCGAAGCAGAAACTGCTGCACTGAACAATCTCCACTCCATCTCAACATCCTCAGTTTTCTCAGGGACTTCTTTGAATTTGGATGCAATAGTATCTGCATACTTAGTCCTGACTTATCCACCAGTACTTTTCACTTTATCCTGTAGGTCACCCTAGACCTGCCAGGTTGGTGGCTTCTTTGGCTTTAGGTAGTCTCAAGTTGTAGATAACTAGATGGTGATCAGTTGTCAGCTCAGCCCCTCACTTAACACAAACATTCAGCACAGAATCAAAGAGATCATAGACAATTATAAATTCAATTATTGATCTCTATCCTTGATTCCCCTTTATACCTTATATTTTTATGGATGCTTCTGTGCTGGAAGAAGGTGTTTATAATAGAGATTCTATTGCTAGAACAGAAGTCTAGCAAGGCCTCTCCATTTGTATTTAGATTGGGGTTACCATTCCTTCCAACCACTCCTTACCATGTCAGGTCATCAGAACCAATGTATTGAAGTTTGCCATCAGGTTATATGACTCGCTTTTAACTACATCTAATGCTGCAGTGACTTCATCAAGGAAGGACCTGTATTCAGACTCCTTGTTTGGTGTATAAACTTGCACCACCTACAGCTTGAAGAGACAAACTTTCCCTTCTAAAGGATTAAGTTTGTAACACATTCTGACAGCTGAGTGCTTGTATCCCCACTCTCACCTGTGCAGTCATTTCTGGTGCCATACCTGAATAGTGGAGTTTTCATCATCCATTCAAATCTACAGTATCAGAGTCATGGAACTTTGTTGAGGAAATTCCAACTTTATCTAGCTGGTAGCATCTAGCCTCTTCCACTAGTTCCTACTTCCTATCTGTAATGGTTGTAATGTCCCAGTTGCCAATTGCTAAGATTTGCTCTCTACCAGACTTTGGGGTCTTGGGATATGCAACCTTTTGTGCTCCATCTCCCCTAGTAGCTGCCCACTTATATCACAGCTAACCATCATATCTGGTGGCCGTATCACTATCCGCCACCTGTGACCCATTCTCTAGCAGAACAGCTCTTCCAAGAATTTGCTGAAGTTAACAAAAATAAAAACCGAGTCTAGATTACAATATTTGGTTTCTTCAATTATTTTACATAGTGTCAACATTTAGCTGAGTTGAACGAGCTGCCTGGAAGCCATTCTGATGTCTTCAAAAATAGATCAACAGGAAGGACTCAATTTAATATAGATTTTAGCTGCAGTGAGCAGAAGAGATATCTCCTGTTGGGGGTACAAGGATTATTTGAGATTCCTCCAGATGGCAGGGCTTGGTTTATTTTGTGGGCTTAGGGAGCCGGAAGTGCTGGTGTGTAATCAGGACGAAATACTTTTCAGGATTTGGTAGATTTTAATTCTGTTTTAAGGTCATCAAAAGAAAAGTTGTTGGAACATGGAAGGTATCTAGACTTTTGGTAAAGATGAGATCTGTTGGTTACCTAACAATAAAAGGGTCAGTCCTGTTGGATGAACACCTGTAGAACCACCTTTTAATGGTTCACATTCAGTGTTTACCAGATATTTCAGAAATAATTCTCTATGTAGCACAAGGCCAGAAATTTGGTGGTGGGAAATCACTTATATCAATTCCAGTGTGTTACTGGTACTTTATTTTGACTGTGGAAGGATTTAAACTCAGAACGCAAAGGGACGTAACTCTATGCCGCAAAACATGTCCGACGCTCTACTGATTCTGCCAACCTATTGCCCTGAATAATGGTTTCTGATTTAGACACAAGGCCAGCAATTTTGGGAGAGAGGAAAGTTGATTAAATTGACCCCAGTGCGTGACTGGTACTTTATTTTATTGACCCCGTAAAGATGAAAGCAAAGCTAACCTCGGCGGGATTTGAACTCAGAATGTAAAGGGATGTAACTATATGCCACAAAGTATCGTATCCAATGTTCTACCAATTACTGTTAATCCACTTCCCTTGCTACCACTACCACCACTACCACTACTACTACCACTACTACTACTACCATTACCTCCACCACTACTATTACTACCACTACCACTACCACTACCACCACCACCATCACTACTACTACTACCACTACCACCACCACTACTACTACTACCACGACTACCACCACTACTACTACTATACCTACCACTACTACTACTACCACCATCACCACCATTACTATTGCTACCAATACTACTACCACCACCACCACCACTACTACTACTACTACTATAACTACCACTACTACTGCTACTACTATTGCTACCACTACCACCACCACCACTACTGCGACTACCACCACCACCACTACTACTACTACTATAACTACCACTACTACCACCACCACTACTACTACTATAACTACCACTACTACTATCACTACCACCACCACCACCACTATTACTACCACCACCACCACCACTATTACTACCACCACCACCACCACCACTACTACTATTACTACCATCACCACCACCACCATCACTACTACTACTACTACTACTACTACTATCACTACTAGTATCACTACTACTACCACTATTACTACTACTACTACTACTACTACTACTACTACTACTACCATCACCACCACCACTACTACTACCACTATTACTACTACTACTACCACCACTGCCACCACTACTACCACCGCCACCCTACTACTACTACTACTCCTAATAATAATAATAATATAATTGTTTCTACATTTGGCACAAGGCCAGCAATTATCCCAGTGTATTACTGGTACTTTATTTTATCGACCCCGTAAGGATGAAAGGCAAAGTTAACCTTGGCGGGATTTGAACCTGTAAAGGGACATAACTCTTTGCTGGAAAGCATAGCATCTGACTCTCTACTGATACTGCTGATCCAAATAATAATAATAATGGTAATAATAATAATAATCCTTAAAACAGATTTGGGACTGTCATGAGATGAAGGTCGTCCCGATTGTCATAGGAGCACCAGGTACTATCTCAAAGAGTTTTCAAGGATGGTTAAAGAAGATTAGTCTGGCCCCCATCCTTTTTGGAACACTTCAAAAAGCATGCTTGCTGGGAACAGCAAGAACCCTCTGATATGTCCTGAATATTTGAGGCTGCTGTTAAATAACTGTTTCTACTTTTAGGCACAAGGCCATCAATTACCCAGTGCATTACTGCTGTTAAATAACATCAATGACTGAGACTCAAAGAAAAATAATAACAATGGTAATAATCATAAGCCAAAAATGAAATCGACAGTAGTGGAAACTGAACTCACGAAGTACAAAGTTAAAAAGTCTAATAAAACACTGTTAATCATATTTTTATAACGTGACTTTTCAACATAAACCAAGTTGAGGAAAATACAAGCAAAATGTTAAAGAAATTATAAGAAATTGTTGCCAAATGATTTCCAATTCTACTAAAATTACGTGTGATAATTGATATGTAATTAATATGAAGGAGATGATGGGGTGTGTAATTAAAGGGGGAGGAGGGGAGATTGAATAGTAATTTAGAATATCAAACAAATTGGTGAGAATATATTTATGCATAGTTTTGAGATTTTGTGTTGGTTTTTAATGACAGGCGCTTCCCTTGAAGCTTCCGTTAAATTATGTTCAATTAATTAGCCTTTGGGTCTATAAAAACCAATCCAAATTCTCTTGTAAAATCACAACTCTGAAGACTTTGTCGTACTACAAGGTAATATTGTTTTTCTTTCTTCAGACTTTCATCTAACGCCTATTTCGTTCTTGTCTAATGTTTGTGTGCAACAGTACCACACTAAACACTACAACACTACAACCATGCTAAACACTATAACAGTACCACACTAAACACTATAACACTACCACGCTAAACACTATAACACTACCACGCTAAACACTACCATGCTAAACACTACAACAGTACCACGCTAAACACTAAAACAGTACCACGCTAAACACTAAAACAGTACCACACTAAACACTAAAACAGTACCACGCTAAACACTAAAACAGTACCACGCTAAACACTATAACACTACCACACTAAACACTATAACACTACCACACTAAACACTATAACACTACAACACTACCATGCTAAACACTACAACAGTACCACGCTAAACACTAAAACAGTACCACGCTAAACACTAAAACAGTACCACGCTAAACACTACAACAGTACCACACTAAACACTACAGGATGACTGAACCATTTACCCTATTACCATTACTGAATTCAGTCATCCTACAGTAACAATGGGGTTCTTCAACCAAGTTTATTTCTCGATCTTTATAATATTCTCGGGTCCCAAATAATAGGGGAGGGGTGGAATAAGCAGAGTGGTTGGAAAGACGATAATTTTTCTAGGTTGTCTCTGTTGATTTAAAAAAAAACCCAGAATTAGTCATTTAGTTTACATATTGAGGCCCCAACCCTATTTATTTTATAACATTATTTTGTCATGTATGTTTTTTAATGTCAAAAGAAAATTGTGCCAGGAATGCTGCCACTTAAAATAAAAATTCACCAGAGATAGATTAGTAAAATTTAATAAGGGGGTGGGGGAGATTATTGGAGATTGGAGAGTATATTGAACTTATGACATGTGTGCTGATCAAAGGTGCGATCACTATATCTGATGGAAAGGAACAATGTCAGTTAATTGACACTCTTTTTCTTGATTTGGGCGGGCGAGCGAGCATTACTGAAGAAGATGAGAGAGAAGGGGGAGTAAGTCTATGGCCCCAGAAAAGAAGACATGTGAAACTCTAACAATTCTGCCAAGCTACCTTCCTCAACCACTATTTATTGACCCAGGAGTAGACTCCAAACAGAATGATTGGATAACATCCATGCGATGGGATGGTCTTGCTTGGGGATCCAGCCGGATCAGTTGGAGATGGTTGCTTCTGACAGGACCTGTTGGAAGGAGTGTTTGAGGACTCTAGTCCTATGACCCTGAAAGGACAAAATGTCAAGTTGACATTGGTGGGATTTGAACTCCCAGTACAGAGGTCTGGCACAACTTCCATTTGTTGCCATAATTTTAATTACAATAAATTACAATAATATTTAGTATTTATTTGTTTATTTTTATTATATTTTTATATAGAATTATCATTGTTCCAGTAATAACTAATTTTCTGAAAATGGCTAAAGGTACCTTGGCTGCTATGTTGATAGCTTGCATGGTTTTAATGGCATATGCCACCCCAGTGAAACAGGCCCGAGCTGTGAAAGCCATAAAACAAGTAAGTACTGAAGTTGTATTACAATCATACACTCTATCACCCCTTGGATATAGTCCAGACTCTCTCTATTTCCAGGCCAATGACAGACATAATATATGCCAAACTCTCTCTATTTCCAGATCAATGACAGACATGATATATGCCAGAGTCTCTCGATTTCCAGACCAATGACAGACATGATATATGCCAGACTCTCTCTATTTCCAGACCAATGACAGACATGATATAGTCCAGACTCTCTCTATTTCCAGACCAATGACAGACATAATATATGCCAGAGTCTCTCGATTTCCAGACCAATGACAGACATGATATAGTCCAGACTCTCTCTATTTCCAGACCAATGACAGACATAATATATGCCAGACTCTCTCTATTTCCAGGCCAATGACAGACATAATATATGCCAGACACTCCCTATTTCCAGACCAATGACAGACATGATATAATCCAGACTCTCTCTATTTCCAGACCAATGACAGACATGATATAGTCCAGACTCTCTCTATTTCCAGACCAATGACAGACATGATATAGTCCAGACTCTCTCTATTTCCAGACCAATGACAGACATGATATATGCCAGACTTTCTCTATTTCCAGACCAATGACAGACATGATATAGACCAGACTCTCTATTTCCAGGCCAATGACAGACATGATATACTCCAGACATGATATAGTCCAGACTCTCTCTATTTCCAGACCAATGACAGACATGATATAGGTCAGACTCTCTATTTCCAGACCAATGAGATGCTCTGGTTGATTCTCTGCTGATTTGATCTCAGAAACTATGAAGTGGAGATTATTAAATAATGTAGAAGATAACTTTCATTGAGTTGTTGACTGTAGAGAGTAACAAGACACTCACACTCCACAACAAGACACTCGCTCCACATAACAAGACACTCACACTCCACATAACAAGACACTCCCACTCCACAAGACACTCCCACTCCACAACAAGACACTCACACTCCCACTCCACAAGACACTCCCACTCCACAACAAGACACTCACACTCCACAACAAGACACTCACACTCTACATAACAAGACACTCACACTCTACATAACAAGATACTCACACTCCACAACAAGGCACTCACACTCCACAACAAGACACTCACACTCCACAACAAGACACTCACACTCCACAACAAGACACTCACACTTCACAACAAGACACTCACAGTCCACATAACAAGACACTCCCACTCCACATAACAAGACACTCCCACTCCACATAACAAGACACTCACACTCCACATAACAAGACACTCACACTCCACAGCCAACACTCCACATAACCAGACACTCTAACAGCTATTCTCTATATTCCAGTTACAGGCTGTTGCCAAGAAGAATACAGCTAACAGCGTCAAGTTTATCCTTAATCTTTTTGATGAAAATAAAAATGGAGGTCTTGAAGAAACAGAACTGGCCACTATGCTTGGGGCTATTGGTAATATAGAACCTGAAGATGCCCTAACATACGCTTCTATGGCGATGTTAATGGACGCGAATGAAAATGGCAAATTGGATGAAAATGGTACAGTATAAGAAACCAATTTTTTAAAGTACATATGTGTGTGCTTGTATGTGTGTGTGTGTATGTGTGTGTGTGTGCTTGTATGTATGTATATTTAACCATCTTTAACAACAACCCTGAGCACACTTTTGATTTCCATGTGTATAACTCCTGCGGACATGCTTACAAAATCAGAAAACAGCAGCTCCGATGACTTTCAGAAACATTTTTTCGCGCTCAGAGTTGTTGAAGCATTGAACAAACTGCCTGCATCAGTTGTTAGCTGCTGGGACACTGCATCCTTCAAAACTTCCATGCTTCCTGAGATTCGCCAACAGTATACATGATATTTCTCCTCCATATATACACACACACGTGTGTGTATATGTATGTGTGTATATCATGACTCATACACTGTTCACTTACCTGACATTTGTACATTAATCCATGTACTATACATGCACCTTTGATGAGTTGTAGTGCACCTAAGCACTGTACGTAATAATCATCATCATACGTCTTTTTTTACCTGATTGCAAGGGTAGGATGGGTCCTCTTCAGCACAGCATGTGTATTTTTGGTTAAGAGGTGCCTACTGACTGTAGGTTTTGCTTTGTACTTAGGCAAGGCGGGTCTTCTGTATTACTGCGTAGCGCCAAAGATCTCAGTCCAGTGACATTGTCTTGGAGAGGTGTAAGTGTGTGAGGTCGGAATTTGTCAAATCATCCCAGGTTTTTTTGGGTCTGCCTACTCCGTAGCTACCGTCTATTTTCATCGCCCTGCATTTTTTTATACAGCTGTCGTCTTTCATGCGCATCACGTGACCAAACCAACGTAGTCCCTCTTATTCTTTATTTCTCACTTAGTTCATTTATGCTTTGCCATTCACGTATATTACTATTACACATCTGCACAGATCCTCTGCACACAATGCCCATGTAACATTACTGTTCGTATGCAGGCATCATACAGTCTGCCTTTCATTTTTAGAGAGAAACCTTTAGCGGCCAATAGTGGTATAAGCTCTCTAAACTTTTTCCATCCCGTTCTGACTCTAGCAACTGTATTTTCAGAGCACCCTCCACCACTGCTGATTTTGTCACCCAGGTAACGGAAGGTGTCCACTATTTCTATAGAACCATCTGGGCAATGGAAGGAGCTAGTATTCTGTGGGCACTTGCTGCTACTTATTGCACCTGAGCACCAGCCACATATAAAATCTATGTTCTTAGTTAGCTTACCTGTGATCCCACTACATCTTTTATGCACCCATACTTTGTATTTGGGACATAAAATGGAGTTTCTGCCTACTCCTTTCCTTCACACTGAGCATGGCCATTTCCCAGAGGGGACCAGTGCCCTATTTTCCTTCCTACATACTAGAACTTTAGTCTTAGACAAGTTAATTTTAAGGCCTTTTGATTCTAGGCCATGTGTCCAAGTTCGGAATTTCTTCTCTAGTTCGGCCATTCATTCAGCTATGAGCGTTAGATCATCTGCGTATAGAAGTTCCCATAGGCAGTCAGTCTTGAACTCCTCTGTTATAGCCTGAAGGGCAATAATAAATAGGAGGGGGCTAAGGACAGAGTCCTGATGAACACCAACTTTTACACTAAATTCTTCACTATATTCGTTGTTAATTCTAACCTTGCTGACTCTTTCTTTATACATAGCTTGTATAGCTCTCACAAGCCATTCATCAACACCTAGTTTTCTAAGAGCCCACCAGATAATGGAGCGGGGGACTCTGTCAAAGGCTTTCTCCAAGTCAACAAAAGCTAAGTATAGGGGTTTACTTTTAGCTAGGTACTTCTCCTGTAGTTGCCGTAAAGGAAAAGCGCGTCTGTGGTACTTTTACCTGACACAAAACCCAAACTGCATTTCATCTAGATCAATTCGCTCTCTGATTAGTTGCGCTATAACTTTTTCTGTGACCTTCATGACCTGGTCAATTAATTTAATGCCTCTATAGTTTCTCCTATCTAGGGCATCTCCTTTACCCTTGTAGCAGTTAATGATGATGCTGCTACGCCAGTCATTTGGTATGACCCCATTCTGTATGACTTGGTTTACTATCCGGGTGACCATAGTGTGTCCCACCGATCCAGATGCTTTCAGCATTTCAGCAACTATCTCCAAAGGCCCAGCTGCTTTGCCTGTCTTCATATCTTTGATTGCCTTACTTATTATACTACCTTCAACTTGCACTGCTGGTCTCTCTATTGGATCGATTTGGGGCAGACTATCTTTTTCCCACTTATTCTCCTCATTTAGTAGCCTCTCGTAGTGACACTTCCAAGCTACCTTCTTATCAGTATCAGTGACGGCAAGTATACCATCATCATTATGTACACACTTCGCCCCGACAATATCACAATTTTCCTTGACACATTGCCTAGCAATCCTGAACACCTCACATTTTTGGTCCTCACGTAGAACATGCTTGAACTTTCTTTCCTCTGCTTCCCTTCTTGCAAGGTACACTTGTCTCCTAGCTTCTCTCCTGGCCACTTGATAGTGTTCTCTACTTCCCCCATCCCGCCACACTTTCCAAGCTTGCTTTTTGGCCTTGATTGACTCCTCCACCTTACTGTTCCACCACCATGTTACTCTCCTCCTGTCTATAGGTCTGCTCCAGCCACAGGTTTCATCTGTTGCCTTCAGCAGGTTAACTTTCAAGAATTTCCACTGTTCCTCTATACTGTACGGCTCTAATTGTTCTTCCTTACTGTGAAAAGCATCAAGTAATATGCTTTTAAATTTGTTACTGACTATGGGGTCCTTTAACTTTCATATTCTTCTTCTCAGGGTAGTCCTCCTCTGTTGTCGAATACGTCTCGTCCTGACTATGAGGTCACTAACTCTGAGGCTATGTTGGGAGGTGTATTCTTCATGGGGGAGGGATTTAGTGTTTACAACAGACACTTTGTCCCATCTTCTAGTAAGGATATAATCTATCTGACTGGCGTGTTACTCTGATCTATAGGTGATCAAGTGATTGTCTCGTTTTTTGAAGTTTGTGTTACAGATAGTTAGGTTATTAGCGTCACAGAATTCCAGGATTCTGAAGCCTACCTCATTCCTAATACCAAACACATAGCCTCCATGGATTCCATCATAGCCATCACAATGTTGTCCAACGTGACCATTTAGGTCGCTAGCAATAATTATGTAGTCACTGTCGGTTATTTGTGAGGTAGTGAGCATTAGCGACTCATAGAATCTGTCTTTTATAACGCCAGGCAGTCCAGATTAGGGTGCGTAAGTGGATATTATTGTCAGTAGTTCTATTTAGGACAAGTCTTATTTTGATTATTCTGTCGTTCACTCTATTTACGGCAATTACCTTATCTACCCATTTTTCTGCTAACATAATTCCTACTCCACCCAGCCCATTGTCATTTCCCACCCAGAAAAGTTTATAGCATCGTTTTTTACCCACAATGAATCTAGCAGACCCACCCCTCCACATAGAATCTTGGACGCAACAAGCATCAACTTCCTTACGTTCAAGCATCTCTACAACTTTATTAGAGTGACCTTTAAAAGTGCCTACATTCATGGTACCAACTCTGAAGTTTTGGATTTCGTTTGGTGGGTGGAAGGGATGGGTTGGAGGTGTAGGGAGGGGTGAGGGAGATGGGGTTATGTTAGCCATCCGTGTCTGAAATAAAGAGGAGTCCTTGCATTTTCGTCCGGCCACATGAGGTGAATTTATCGTTATCTTTGACATTGTCATTTGAGTGATATATATATATATATATATATATATATAATCATCATCATCATCATCGTTTAACGTTCATCTTCCACGCTAGCATGGGTTTAGACGGGAATTGCCCCACTTGAGGCAAGATTGGTTGCCTTGCTCGTATAGGACTGTCTGGAAGGTTTTCTACGGCTGGATGCCCTTCCTAACACCAACCACGTTTACAGTGTCGACTGGGAGGTTTTCACCGTGTTACCTACACGGCCACATTACAGCGTGGACTGTGTGTTTTTTTGTCGTGACCCCTACACGATCTCAATTATTTAGGACTATGTTGTGGTACCAACATGTATATATATACCTGTTACTATTTTCAAAATGTTTGTTCTCACCCAAC
>OZ024746.1:965388-995388 GCA_964016885.1 Eledone cirrhosa
CAAAGACCGAATTGTGGATTTGTTGCCACTTTTCGCCTCTGCCACTCGGGCCCATCTAACAGCTTTGGCTCCCTCGTTTCTTAGAGCACGTGTTCTACTTCTGACAATACAACCTTCGCGTTTCACGTTGGAGAACTGGTCTAGTGCCGTTCTCGCCGCTAGCACGTCAGCTGTACTGCTATTCCTAAGTGCCTCTTCTACTTTAGCTACCAGTTCCTTTTCAGTTTTGTTTTTTTCTAAAGCTACTTCCTTGCTAAATGCTATCGATCTCCACCACCTGTTGTTGACGATCGCCCTCCGTCAACTGGAACTTAACTAAGGTGCTAATCCGTTTATTGTATGCCTTACGCGCCGGGAGCGACATGTTTAGCTTCCAGTATCCGAGTCCCTGTCTATGTCTTCTATCAAGGTTGACTATGCAGGTGACTAATTTGTGGTCTGAATAGGCAACCATGTGCATTTGTGTACAGCTTAATGTTTCCTTATCATTCTGTCTAATTAAAAATTTATCTAAATACGATCTAGAAGACCCAGTGCGGTTGCTCCACGCCCACAGTGGTGCACTAGGGAAGTCTAGTCGATATCTATCAGCCAATTGGAATTGGCTGATGAAATTTTTGAGGCTATTACACCCCTCTATTATCACAAGCTCCTACATAGTCCCAACGTGCCTCCAAGATGCCATTCCAGTCCCCCGCTAACACTAAGGAGCGAGACGTTCCCAGGAATGGCTCCAGACACTTGAAGAACTCTGGTTGTGATGTCCCAGTCGGGGCATATACGGCCACCGGTCTGAAAGCTCCACCTTCACTACCATTCACGTCCAGGACCACCAGGCTGCCCTCCAGGTCCAAGTGAATCGTCTGTATTTTAAGATCCAAGTTTTTTCGAAACAGAACAGCAACTCCCCCTCCATCTCCTGGCTGACAGAGAGATGCGTAGATCTCAAAATCATGGAGCATGGGGGTTAGCTGCTGCTTGTTGTGAATCCTGGACTCGGTGATGGCTATCACATATATACAATGTGACCTGAGATCATTTAAAAGCTGGGCCTGTTTCCAGGACATGCTCAGGCCATTTACATTCAAACATCCAGCTTGTATAGTCACCATGTTGGTGAAGAAGAGTTAAGGAGACAAAAGGCAGCAACACTTACCTTTTCGTTTCCTGGAGGTCGGGTTGTTCGAATTCCATGTCCAGATTGGTGGTGTTTGGGGAGGGAGGGAATCCTTTTAGCAGGACACGGTTAAGGGGTTTTTGGCAGGGGGGGGGGGGCATCATGTGGGAAGTTCTCTTTTAAAGTTTCGTACTGTAGGGTTGTTACCTTGATAAGTTTGAGGTTTGGGGGTGGGTCGTAGATAGATAGATAGATAGATAGATAGATAGATAGATGGTTGTATGGTCAAGTGTGTACTGATACATTGGTCATCAAATGATCAACTAAGATCAAAGAAATAATGGATAGATAATTCTCTAAAAAAGAATAGGTGGCGGCGTCGTCGTTGTTGTTGTTGCTGTTGTTGCTGTTAAGCCAGACCAACTCCAATGGCAACTGTGAAATCTATGAAAGGACAACTCACAGGTTAAAAGTGATCAACATTAAATATATTTCAGTCTGTTATTACTTCTACCATGTCTTTATACATAGACACACCAACACCACCAACACCACCACCAACACCACCACTAGTATCAACACCACCACCACCACACCATCACCAACACCAACACCACCATCACCAATACCACCACCATCACCAATACCACCACCATCACCAACACCACCACCACTAGTATCAACACCACCACCATCACCACCACCACCACCATCACCACCACCACTAGTATCAACAACACCACCACCATCACCAACACCACCACCACCACTAGTATCAACAACACCACCACCACCACCACCACCACCATCACCACCACCACCACCACCACTGCTCAACAGATCCCCCAGCCCTTCTATACCATTTACACTATTATATTCATACCTTCAGTATGTAGGACCCTGACATATTTTGAAATTAACTTTTGGAGGTAAAAAAGAAGTACATCATTTTCTGGAAAATATGGCAAGTGGGATGGGATGTCTTAAAAATGACAAACAATAGCAGTTGGGGGGCTCTGTGTATTCAAAATCTCACTACCACTTTACTTTCTGTCATTTACCACCAGAAAACACACAAACAAACGTATAAAATGTTTGTTTCTAAATAACTTTCATTGAATTTCCAGTTTGTCTCCAGTAATCTTGAATAGTTTGTATATAAACTGGGAGAAGTGTTTTATAAAGTGAAATAAACTGTTTTTGACAAGCTGAAAGGAATCATCAGAAACAAGCATCTTACTTTGAATATTTTGTTGCAGAAATATATTAAATATTTTGGTTAAGAAAATATATTTTTCAATTTTATTGATTACTTATTTTATTTTCCTATGATGATATGAATTTATTTAGTATGGAAAACAGACAAGCAAGGATTCTGCAGGGGGGGGGGGGGGGATAACAGCATGTTGTCTCAGGCTAATTGGATAATATAGAGGGGAACTGGTTGTAAAATGCTTAATAGAAAAACGAAAATGATGAAAAACATCAAGAAAAATATATTTTAAAAAAACAGCATATATATTTATATTTTCCCCCTTCTTTAGCCTGAAGGAAAATAAGTTTGTAACCTTTATTTGTAAACAGAGTTATGATATGATCTCAATCAAAAGCCAACAGCCTCATCTATTTTCTGCTGAACTCCTCCAGTCAATTGCTGCCTATGAGATTCTGACATTTTTTTATTCTATTTTTTGACCCTGCAGTACGACTATTTGCCAATGTGATTGCACTTTCACATAATTCTATTGTAGCCATGTTATAATGTCATAAATTCCTTATTAACAATATAACCGTCAGTGAACACCAATGGGACCTCTAAAGAAGGAGGGGAGGCTGCAATAAAGCTGGAGGCTATGTAAGAAAAATGACCTAAAGGCTGAATGTTAAAACCAGCCAAAGAGAAGAAGGAAGGGAAAAACAAGGGAAAAGACGTCAATTTAGCAAGGATGGGTAAGAGAAGAGAATATGATTATGTAGACAAGATCCCTGGTGTATTTAGGTACAGTTTTATATTTGCATGTTTAGGCAGCTGGAAAACTTCCCTGGATATTTTTGGTTTTTAACATAGCAACAAAAGCAATAACAATAAATACTTGCCTAAAATTGTGTAAAACTATTTGAATATGATTTAATAAGAGCATTATTTAACTGCAAATTCAGCAAAATCAAAGTGAATTTCCTGATAATCTTCTTAAGCATTGATTTCATTTTAACAGTAACTCTCTTAAAGTGAAGATTTCTTCTACTGAGGTCTCTTACTCCATGACAACCACTATCACCACTACCACTACCACCACCACCACCACCATCACCACCACCACTACCACACCACTATCACCACCACCACTACCACCACCACCACCACCATCACCACCACCACTACCACACCACTATCACCACCACCACTATCACCACTACCACTACCACCACCACCATCACCACCACCATCACCACCACCACTACCACACCACTATCACCACCACCACCACCACCACTATCACAACCACCACCACCACCACCACTATCACCACTACCACCACCACCACTATCACCACCACCATCACCACCACCACCACCACTATCACCACCACCATCACCACCACCATCACCACCACCACTACTATCACCACTACCACAACCACCACCACCACACCACTATCACCACCACCACTATCACCACCACCACCACCACCACCATCACCACCACCACTACTATCACCACTACCACAACCACCACCACCACACCACTATCACCACCACCACTATCACCACTACCACCACCACCACTATCACCACCACCATCACCACCACCACTACTATCATCACCACTACTACTATCACCACTACCACAACCACCACTACCACAACCACCACCACCACACCACTATCACCACTACCACCACCACCACCACCATCACCACCACCATCACCACCACCACTACTATCACCACTACCACAACCACCACTACCACAACCACCACCACCACACCACTATCACCACTACCACCACCACCACCACCATCACCACCACCATCACCACCACCACTACTATCACCACTACCACAACCACCACTACCACCACCACCACCACACCACTATCACCACCACCACTATCACCACCACCACTATCACCAATAATACCACCACTACCACCACTATCCCCCTCACTACTCCCCCCCACCCCCACTACTCCCACCACCACTGCCACCACCACCAATAACCCCCCACCCATACCCCACCACCACCAGCACCACCACCACCACCACTATCACCCCCCGCACCACCATCACCACCACCAACACCACTATTACCCCCCCACTCACCTCCACACCCACCTCATCACCCCACCCCACCTCATATGGTCATTCCATGAGAGTATCTTGGTCAGCCTATGAACCACTCAGCCAACCCTCCTATACACCTTTAATAATTGTTTCTACTTTTGGCACAAGGCCAGTAATTACTCCAGTGTATTACTGGTACTTTATTTTATTGACCCCGTAGGATGAAAGTCAAAGTTAACCTGGGCAATGTGTAAATAGCAGACACGTAGTAATGTAGATATGTCCAACATTTGTTGATGTTTAGCAAAATCTAACAATGTCTGCAGTACTTACGGCCCCCTTCAGCCACCCATGACCATGGTGTTGCATATGGAAAGTTCCCCTGTGAGGGGCAAGCCTGGATAAAGTGTGTTTGTGGAAGACAGTTTCCCCACACCGTCAATGTTGTCCAAGGATACAACTTGGTGACATCACAACTCATTTCTTCAGCTGAGTCAACTGGAGCAATGTGTATTAGAATGTTTTTCACCTGGTCCGGGATTGGAACTCACAACCTTACAATTGTCACCTTAATGCTCCTCTAACTACTAAAACACATACCTTCACACTTTTACCTAATTCTTAGATATTCATATCCTATGGTTTTACCCAAATTATCATAATACATCTGGTTTCATGTTAAAAGCTCCTATCTACAATGTAAATGTTGATATATTGTAACAATATCTCAAGTTACAATATTTAAATGTCTTATAGCTCAGATGACAGTAAATTAACAAAGTTGTTAGGAGGTAAGATAGAAATCTTTCTAGTATTTAGATCCCTCGACACTGAGTTCAAATCCTGTTGAGGCCAGTGTTGACTTTCATAGTTAATAAAGTACAACTCTAGTACTGGGGTTGATTTGTCTCCCCTCCTCCTCCTCCTCTCTCTCTCTCTCTCTCTCTCTCAACAAGGAGAAGAATTCACATGTAGTAAAACCTGGAGAGGAATGGGCAGTGCTAGGTTTAAAACATCCAACATGGTGCGCTTACAATTTCATATGGAGATTAGTGACTGTACTTTAAGAAACAAGAGTTTTAGGATCATTAACAATGTTTTATGACCAGGTTCCCTTCCTGGCGCTAATCCTCTTAGTCACTTCTTAAGACATTCAGAGATGGTATGGTCTCCTCATGGAGTTGAAGGGACACCATCATGGCATATATAGGGCACTTTTTAAGCCTAGCAGAGTCCATCCCTCTCCAGGTCTGAACACACCAAATTTCTTCCACAGAAGGATTGAAAGTGAGAGAGAAGGAGATATAGAGAAAGAATTTACCCAGTACTTGACTGGTACTTTTTTTTATCAACCTTAAAAGGATGAAAGGCAAAGTTGACCTCGGCTGGAACGAATACCACAAATCATTCTATCCAACGTTCTAATAACTCTGACCATGTAGGAATACCATGTAGGAATACCATGTAGGAATACCATGTAGGAATACCATGTAGGAATACCACGTAGGAATACCATGTAAGAATACCATGTAGGAATTCCATGTGGGAATACCATGTAGGAATGCCATGTAGAAATACCATGCACCTATTCTAAACCAGATACACACAGAAAATATTTTAATATTTACAGTTTCTACAACATGTGGTAAGGGTGTTGGACATATGATCATAATGTCATGGGTTCAATTCCTCGGCTGAAAATGAATACCAGTAATATCTGGAGGTTTACCTCTGAGATAGACTGGCACCCTGTCCAGGGGAAAGTATTGCACTCTCAGCCGTTTCAAACCAGGCGAAACACCGACCTAACGAGCCTCCCGACAAACTTTCGACTACATATCCCAGTCATTATCCTCAGATTGAAGGTTTCAATTACTGTTATTATTTTACTCTGATAGGGGTTCTTTAACAAACTGCTAACATCTCTAAGGAAGCTCTACAGCTTATCTTATTGATAACAGTTTATCTTGTAATACAACAAATAAATCAATATAAAGTTCTGGAAGTTTTATCACAACTTTAATGTAGTTCACATGAAATAAAGCAACTGACATTCCCATATGTTCTGCTAAAAACATACCAAAAACACAGTGTTCAGCACATCTTATTAATTACCTTCACTGTATATTCTGGATTAGCTGAGGCTGTGTCAGTTTAGAGGTTTAGCTCCCCCCCCCCCCCCCAACATTCCCCAGCCTGTCACAGAAGAAAGATAAACTTTTAAAATAAATGACGAAAATTTTTTATAAAACTTCATTGGAATGTATATATTTTTTTGTTTAGTTATTTTTAATTAGGCAGAGAGTAAAATGATAAGGAGGTGAGGGAGGGGGGTATACTTCGTTGGATCTCCCTGCCCACACCTCCACTATATTGCTTTACCCACCTCATTATTTTATTAACTCCAGAAAAATGTAGTCACAATGAATATTATGTAAGACTCTAAGATGGTGTTGTGTGGTTTAAGGTGTCTTGTAACTCCAGAGTTTCAGGTTTACTACCACTGGGTGACATCTTGACCAAATCTCTTCGACTGTAGCTTCAGATTGATCAATGTCTTGGGAGTGTATTTTTGTAGACAGAAACTGTAAAGAAGCCTGTCAAATATATATATATATACATATATATATATATATATATATATCATCATCATCATCATCATCATTTCATTTCATTGTACGTCCGCTTTTTCCCTGCTTGCAAGGGTGGGACGGGAACTGATTCTGGCTTGATTTCTACAGCTGGATGCCCTTCCTAACACCAACCTCATTTACAGTGAGTGCTGGGTGCTTTTTTTTTGCTGTGGCACCACCACGACCACTTTGCAGTGAAATGATAGGGACCCCAGTCCCTATCATCTCATTTCTACAGCTGAGTAAACTGGAGCAATGTGAAATAAAGTGTCTTGCTCAAGGAAACAACACATCACCCGGTCTGAGAATTGAACTCACAACCTTTTGATTGCAAGGCCAATGCTCTAACCACTAAGCCATATATATATATACTGTATATATATTATATATATATGTATATCATCATCATCATCGTTTAACGTCCATCTCCCACGCTAGCATGGGTTTGGACGGGAATTTTCCCACTTGAGGCAAGATTGGTTGTCTTGCTCGTATAGGACTCTCTGGCGGGTTTTCTACGGTTGGATGCCCTTCCTAACACCAACCACGTTTACAGTGTGGACTGGGAGGTTTTTACCGTGTTACCTACACGGCCACATTACAGCGTGGACTGTGTGTTTTTTGTCGTGACACCTACACGACCTCATTTATTTAGGACTGGATGTTGTGGTACCAACATAACTTTACATCGAAAGGGTGTGGGGTGGGGGGGGGGGGGGGGTTAGTGGGGGGGGGGTGTATTTTGGTAAGAGGTGCCTACTGACTGTAGGTTTCGCTTTACACTTAGGCAAGGTGGGTCTTCTGTATTACTGCGTAGCGCCAAAGATCTCGGTCCAGTGACATTGACTTGGAGAGGTGTAAGTGTGTGAGGTCGGAATTTATCAAGTCATCCCAGGTTTTTCTGAGTCTACCTACTCCATGGCTACTGTCTATTTTGATCGCCCTGCACTTTTTTTATGCAGCTGTCGTCTTTCATGCGCATCACGTGACCATACCAACGTAGTCTTCTCTCGAGTAAACAGCATCTGATCCCTCTTATTCGTAATTTCTCACTTAGTTGGTTTATGCTTTGCCGTTCACGTATATTACTATTACACATCCAGCGGAGCATGCAAGCTTCGTTCCTTTCCAGTGTACGCATACCCTCTGCACGCAATGTCCAAGTCTCACTGGCATGTAACATTGCTGTTTGTATTCAGGTATCATACAGCTTGCCTTTATTTTATATATATATATATATATATATATATATATATATATATATATATATATATATATATATATATATATATATATATATATATATATATATATATATATATATATATATATATATATATATATATATATATATATATATATATATATATATATATATATATATATATATATGATGGGGTGATGGAGGCACATGACATGGCTTAGTGGGTAGAGCATTGGCCTTGCAATCAAAAGTTTGTGAGTTCAATTCTCAGACCAGATAATGTGTTGTTTCCTTGACCAAGACACTTTATTTCACATTGCTCCAGTTTACTCAGCTGTAGATATGAGATGATAGGGACCGGGGTCCATACCATTCCACTGCAAAGTGGTCGTGGGGGTGTCATGGCAGGAAAGCACTCAGCACTCACTGTAAATGAGGTTGGTGTTAGGAAGGGCATCCAGCTGTAGAAATCAAGCCAGAATCCCGTCCTACCCTTGCAAACAGGGAAAAGCAGACGTAAAAATGATGATGAGGATATATATAATCAAATATATAGACGGAAAAATTATCTTTTAAATCATATTTAATTCCTTACACAAGTTTCAAGAGAGTTTGACATCAAATTATTTGAATAATGTTAGGTGAAAATTTGGATAATCAATATCTATACACACAAAATGATATAGAGATATTTGCACTTCTCCATCTTCGGAGGATTAAAAAAATGTATTAAGTTGAAGCAGAATATATCCAAAATTTAATTCCCACCTTACACAGGATGGGGACATCTATTTTTTTTTAGACCAATATAATATAAACACATTGAGGTAATTCTGAAACTACTTGACAATTATATACTGCCATATATAATTCTCTACATACGTTTGAGCTTTATATATATATATGATATATATATAAATCAAGAAGGTTCAGTCAAAACTGGTTTGACCATTACTCAACAGAGTACTCAATACATGGGGTAGTAGAGTATGGTTATATTATGAGTCTGGAACTATATATATATATATATATATATATATATATATAGAATATTTATATATATATAAATTCTGGCTATGGAAACAGCAGTTGGAAGCAAGAGGACTGAGAGTGAGCCTAGCTAAGACAAAAGTGTTGATGAGTAGAAAAGAGGACAAAACTCTGATTCCGTCAGGGAAATGGCCATGTTCGATATGCAGAAAAGGAACTGGCATAAATTCTATAAAATACACACAATGCAGATCCTGGGTACACAAGAGATGTAGCGGGATAGCAGGCAAACTAACAAGTAGGGAGAAATACGTATGCAGTGGATGTACAGGGAAATTAGACAGTAGAAGTCGCATTGATAGACACATTTTTCAAATGCAGGCGGGTGCTATAGAAGTGGTGGATAACTTCTGGTACCTAGGAGATCAGATTAGCATGGGAGGAGGGTGTTCCGAGGCCATAGTATCTAGAATAAGGACGGGTTGGAAGAAGTTTAGGGAGCTGCTTCCTCTGCTGACGAAGAAGGGTTTCTCCCTGCGTATGAAAGGCCGGTTGTATGATGCCTGTGTGAGGAGCGCAATGTTGCATGGTAGTGAGACATGGGCAGCAACTGCAGAGGATATGCGACGGCTGGAGAGAAATGAGGCAAGCATGCTCCGTAAATGCAGTGTAAATGTGCGTGAATGACCCAGCTTAAATGTGTTGAGAGAGAAACTGTGTCTGAGAGGGATAGAATGTAGTGTATGGGAGAGGAGACTGAGGTGGTATAGACATGTGATGCGCATGGAGGATCAACGATGGGTGAAGAAGTGCCAGGAAATGCCAGTTGAAGGAAGACGTGGTAGAGGTAGACCACGAAAAACATGGGCGGAGGTGGTGAGAACAGACCTCAGATCATTGAAGCTCACGGTGGAGATGACGAAGGACCGTGATGAGTGGAGAGATGCTATGCTGAATAAGACCGATCCCATACTTGCAAGCAGGGAAAAGTGGACGTAAAATGATGATGATGATGATGATAGAACAAAGCTTATTGAATAGAATGGGCACAGCTTTGGTTGTCTCCTCACTCAATAATCTAATTAAATCTGTATTATTAAAATTCGAACCTAACTGATTAGAGAGTACACTTATACATTAATCAGTGAGGAAGATGTCTTTGTGTGGGTAGTAAATTTATATACGTTTGTGTTTTTCCATGTTGGTATTTATGTTCACTGTTTATGTCCATTATTAACCAGGATAATGTCGTATATTTTATACAAACACAGAATATCATTTCTACAACTATGAATTGTGAAAGAAATTCATTCTTTCTTTTAAATTTTACCAATATAATCGTTATCTAGACCCTAGCAAATGTATCCCTGTAAAATATGCTTTATTAAGAAAGTCATGGGGAAACAAATTTGAGAAGCCACTGATAGACATGCCAGTAACACAAGGTCACTTGGGATCACTCACACAAGTTTTGTGGGAGTATAACGATTGAATTATTTCTTCTTCTTCTTCTTCTTCTTCTTCTTCTATGTTGTCAAGCCATCTTGCTCATGGTCTACCCCTGGGGCTCCCACCATTTGGTTTTGCCAGGTCTGATATAAAAATGGTTAAACATGTGTTTGAAATATAACTGATCAATACTTTAAAATAAACATCTTTTATATCACAAGCATCTGATGTGTTTTAAGGCTGTTTGGTATCAGAATGGTTAATGTGAGAGCTTTTAATTTGGTAAGTTAATAGTTAAAACCTCGGTATCGACATTGAATAAGATGTAAAGATATTATCTTACGTTGATTGTCAGACTTGTTATCCCAAGTGTAATCTGAAGTATAGAAAACTTTCTCATCAATCAGTTAACAGGAGACTTTTGTGATAAGTCTTCTTACGAATTTGAATAATGTTTAAAGATCTGATAGCATTCACACAGCTATTCAACATAAATATAGGAAATAATAATTTTTAGCGTTTATCAGATTTTTTATGTTAATAATTATTACATATATATGTGTGTGTATATATATAGAGAGAGAGAGAGATGAGTTGATAACACAACCATACAAAGGCAAAGAATATTTCAAAGCTCAAATCTGATTTTATAGTCCACAGCAAGATAGGTAAAAGACAGTTCAGAGTTTAATCTAATCGGAAAACTTTCAATCACAGAACATATATAAAATAATGAAGATTAAATTACATTAAATTAATTGATTGATTTACAAATGTTTCTATCAATAGTATCTAGAATAAGGACAGGCTGGAAGAAGTTTAGGGAGCTGCTTCCTCTGTTGACAAAGAAGGGTTTCTCCCTACGCACGAAAGGACGGTTATATGATGCCTGTGTGAGATGCGCGATGCTGCATGGTAGTGAGACATGGGCAGCAACTGCAGAGGATATGCGACGCTGGAGAGAAATGAAGCAAGCATGCTCCGTTGGATGTGCAATGTTAATGTACGTGAAAGACCGAGCATAAACGAGTTGAGAGAGAAACTGTGTATAAGAGGGATAAGTTGTGGTGTGCTGGAGAGAAGACTGAGATGGTATAGACATATGAAAAAGTGGATGTAAAATGATGATGATGATGATGATATATATATATCATCATCATCATCATCATTTTACGTCCGCTTTTCTCTGCTTGCAAGGGTGGGATGGGTCCTATTCAGCACAGCATCTCTCCACTAGTCACAGTCCTTCGTCACCTCCGTGAGTTTCAGCAATCTGAAGTCTGCTCTCACCACCTCCGCCCATGTTTTTCATGGTCTTCCTCTACTGCATCTTCCTTCTACTGGGATTTCTTGGCACTTCTTTACCCAGGGATCATCCTCCATGCGCATCATATGTCCATACCATCTCAGTCTTCTCTCCTGCACACCACAATTTATCCCTTATCTAAGTCTCAAATCCTTATTAATATCTCTGAAATCATCATCATCATCATCATCATCATCACCGTTTTACGTCCGTTCTTCCACGCTAGCATGGGTTAGACGGGTTGTCCTGTTGTGTGCAGTGTCTGGTCGGCTGACCATGCCTTGCTCATACAGGAACTGATCTGGCTTGATTTCTACAGCTGGATGCCCTTCCTAACACCAACCTCATTTACAGTGAGTGCTGGGTGCTTTTTCGTGGCGCCTACACGTCCACTTTACAGTGTGGGCTGGGTGCTTTTTTGCCGTGGCACCTCCACGACCACCTTGCGGTGGGAGGTGTGGGGGCATATTGTTTATATGCTTCAGCATGTACCCATGGGAGGTCGGGACTTCAAATGTATCTGAAAATAATTATGTTAATTCTGTTTGATGCTTTATAAATGGATAAACCTCAGTTAGAAATAATTACCCATTACAAGATTAGAAACTAAATTTGACAGAGTTGCTGGAGCAGACAAATGCAGCATTTATTCTAGCTTTTTATGTTCTTAGTTCAAATACTGAAAAGGTTGGCTTTGCCTTTCGGAGTCAATACAATAAAGTACCAGCAATACACTAGAGGTCAGTATAATCAACTTTCCCTTCTCCCAAAATTGTTGGATTTCTGCCTAAATCAGAAACCATTATTAGAGGGCGGTGAATTGGCAGTATCGGTAGAGGGTTGGACGCCATGCTTTCTAGCATAGTTACGTCCCTTTACAGTCTGAGTTCAAATCCCGCCGAGGTTAACTTTGCCTTTCATCTTTACGGGGTCGATAAAATAAAGTACCAGTAATCTACTGGGCAATTGCTGGCCTTGTGCCTAAATCAGAAACCATTATTAGTTAGTGGTTCTGTAGTGGAATCAATTGATTCCAGTTTCTCAAAACCAAGTTAATTCCTGCGCCTTAAACCATTCTGTTAGTCTTCACAAACTAATTTATTGTAAATTTCTGATAGTTATCATAAATTCCTGTCATTTGGTTAAAAATAATTAATTCTTTCTACAACTGGAACTATTATTTAATTATATCTGCTTACTACTTCAAATTCTTGTCATTTTCGCTAAAATTACTGATAATTCTTGCTACAATTATAAGTAATTGATAATTATAGATATATCCCTAACATTGAAACCATCATCATCATCATCAATATCACCATCATCCTTATCATCATCATCACCATCATCATCATCACTATCATCATCATTGTCATCATTTTACATCAATTCATTCATACATACACACACACAACAACTGAACTATTTACACACAACAACTGAACTATATACACACAACAACTGATCTATATACACATACAACAGCTGAACTATATCCACACACAACAACAGAACTATATACACACAACAACAGAACTATATACACACAACAACAGAACTATATACACACACAACAACAGAACTATATACACACAACAACAGAACTATATACACACACAACAACAGAACTATATACACACAACAACTGAAGTATATACACACAACAACTGAACTATATACACACAACAACTGAACTATATACACACAACAACTGAACTATATACACACACAACAACTGAACTATATACACACAACAACAGAAATATATACACACACAACAACTGAACTATATACACAACAACTGAACTATATACACACAACAACTGAAGTATATACAAACAACAACTGAACTATATACACACAAAACAACTGAACTATATACACACAACAACTGAACTATATACGCACACAACAACTGAACTATACACACATCAACTGAAATATATACACACACAACAACTGAACTATATACACACAACAACAGAACTATATACACACACAACAACAGAACTATATACACACACAACAACTGAACTATACACACAACAACAGAACTATATACACACACAACAACTGAACTATATACACACAACAACAGAACTATATACACACACAACAACTGAAGTATATACACACAACAACTGAACTATATACACACACAACAACTGAACTATACACACAACAACTGAACTATATACACACACATCAACTGAACTATATACACACACAACAACTGAACTATATACACACAACGACTGAACTATACGCACAACAACTGAACTATATACACACAACAACTGAACTATATACACACACAACAACTGAACTATATACACACACAACAACTGAACTATATACACACATCAACTGAACTATATACACACACAACAACTGAAGTATATACACACACAACAACTGAACTATATACACACACAACAACTGAAGTATATACACATCAACTGAACTATATACACACACAACAACTGAAGTATATATACACACAACAACTGAACTATATACACACATCAACTGAACTATATACACACACAACAACTGAACTATATACACATATCAACTGAACTATATACACACACAACAACTGAACTATATATACACACAACAACTGAAGTATATATACACACAACAACTGAACTATATACACACATCAACTGAACTATATACACACATCAACTGAACTATATACACACACAACAACTGAACTATATATACACACATCAACTGAACTATATACACACAACAACTGAACTATATACACACATCAACTGAACTATATACACACATCAACTGAACTATATACAGACACAACAACTGAGCTATATACACACACAACAACTGAACTATATACACACATCAACTGAACTATATACACACACAACAACTGAACTATATACACACATCAACTGAACTATATACACACACAACAACTGAACAAATATATACACATAACAACTGAACTATATACACACATCAACTGAACTATATACACACAAAACAACTGAACTATATACACACACAACAACTGAAGTATATACACACACAACAACTGAACTATATACACACATCAACTGAACTATATACACACACAACAACTGAAGTATATACACACACAACTGAACTATATATACACACATCAACTGAACTATATACACACACAACAACTAAACTATATACACACACAACAACTGAACTATTTACACACATCAACTGAACTATATACACACACAACAACTGAACTATATACACACATCAACTGAACTATATTCACACACATCAACTGAACTATATACACACACAACAACTGAACTATATACACACATCAACTGAACTATATACACACATCGACTGAACTATATACAAACAACAACTGAACTATATACACACATCAACTGAACTATATACACACATCAACTGAACTATATACAGACACAACAACTGAACTATATACACACACAACAACTGAAGTATATACACACATCAACTGAACTATATACACACACAACAACTGAACTATATATACACACAACAACTGAAGTATATATACACACAACAACTGAACTATATACACACATCAACTGAACTATATACACACATCAACTGAACTATATACACACATCAACTGAACTATATACTGACACAACAACTGAACTATATACACACACAACAACTGAACTATATACACACATCAACTGAACTATATTCACACACAACAACTGAAGTATATACACACATCAACTGAACTATATACACATACAACAACTGAACTATATACGCACACAATAACTGAACTATATACACACATCAACTGAACTATATACACACATCAACTGAACTATATACACACACAACAACTGAAGTATATACACATACAACAACTGAACTATATACACACACAACAACTGAACTATATACACACATCAACTGAACTATATACACACACAACAACTGAAGTATATACACACACAACAACTAAACTATATACACACACAACAACTGAACTATATACACACACAACAACTGAACTATATACACACAACAACTGAACTATATACACACATCAACTGAACTATATACACACACAACAACTGAAGTATATACACACATCAACTGAACTATATACACATACAACAACTGAACTATATACGCACACAACAACTGAACTATATACACACATCAACTGAACTATATACACACATCAACTGAACTATATACACACACAACAACTGAAGTATATACACACACAACAACTGAACTATATACACACATCAACTGAACTATATACACACACAACAACTGAAGTATATACACACACAACAACTGAACTATATACACACACAACAACTGAACTATATACACACACAACAACTGAAGTATATACGCACATCAACTGAACTATATACACACATCAACTGAACTATATACACACACAACAACTGAACTATATATACACACAACAACTGAAGTATATATACACACAACAACTGAACTATATACACACATCAACTGAACTATATACACACACAACAACTGAACTATATACACACATCAACTGAACTATATACACACACAACAACTGAACTATATATACACACATCAACTGAACTATATACACACAGCAACTGAACTATATACACACATCAACTGAACTATATACACACATCAACTGAACTATATACTGACACAACAACTGAACTATATACACACACAACAACTGAACTATATACACACATCAACTGAACTATATACACACACAACAACTGAACTATATACACACATCAACTGAACTATATACACACACAACAACTGAACTATATATACACACATCAACTGAACTATATACACACAACAACTGAACTATATACACACATCAACTGAACTATATACACACATCAACTGAACTATATACTGACACAACAACTGAACTATATACACACACAACAACTGAACTATATACACACATCAACTGAACTATATACACACACAACAACTGAACTATATACACACATCAACTGAACTATATTCACACACAACAACTGAACTATATACACACACAACAACTGAAGTATATACACACACAACAACTGAACTATATACACACATCAACTGAACTATATACACACAACAACTGAAGTATATACACACACAACAACTGAACTATATACACACACAACAACTGAAGTATATACGCACATCAACTGAACTATATACACACATCAACTGAACTATATACACACACAACAACTGAAGTATATACACACACAACAACTGAACTATATACACACACAACAACTGAACTATTTACACACATCAACTGAACTATATACACACACAACAACTGAAGTATATACACACACAACAACTGAACTATATACACACACAACAACTGAACTATATACACACACAACAACTGAAGTATATACGCACATCAACTGAACTATATACACACATCAACTGAACTATATACACACACAACAACTGAACTATATATACACACAACAACTGAAGTATATATACACACAACAACTGAACTATATACACACATCAACTGAACTATATACACACATCAACTGAACTATATACACACACAACAACTGAACTATATACACACATCAACTGAACTATATACACACACAACAACTGAACTATATATACACACATCAACTGAACTATATACACACAACAACTGAACTATATACACACATCAACTGAACTATATACACACATCAACTGAACTATATACACACAACAACTGAACTATATACACACATCAACTGAACTATATACACACACAACAACTGAACTATATACACACATCAACTGAACTATATACACACACAACAACTGAACTATATACACACATCAACTGAACTATATACACACACAACAACTGAACAATATATACACACAACAACTGAACTATATACACACATCAACTGAACTATATACACACATAACAACTGAACTATATACACACATCAACTGAACTATATACACACACAACAACTGAACTATATACACACATCAACTGAACTATATACACACACAACAACTGAACTATATATACACACAACAACTGAAGTATATATGCACATCAACTGAACTATATACACACATCAACTGAACTATATACACACACAACAACTAAACTATATACACACACAACAACTGAACTATTTACACAAATCAACTGAACTATATACACACACAACAACTGAACTATATACACACATCAACTGAACTATATTCACACACAACAACTGAACTATATACACACACAACAACTGAACTATATATACACACATCAACTGAACTATATACACACAACAACTTAACTATATACACACACAACAACTGAAGTATATACACACATCAACTGAACTATATACACACATCAATTGAACTATATACACACACAACAACTGAAGTATATACACACATCAACTGAACTATATACACATACAACAACTGAACTATATACGCACACAATAACTGAACTATATACACACATCATCTGAACTATATACACACATCAACTGAACTATATACACACACAACAACTGAAGTATATACACACACAACAACTGAACTATATACACACATCAACTGAACTATATACACACACAACAACTGAAGTATATACACACACAACAACTGAACTATATACACACACAACAACTGAAGTATATACGCACATCAACTGAACTATATACACACATCAGCTGAACTATATACACACACAACAACTGAAGTATATACACACACAACAACTGAACTATATACACACACAACAACTGAACTATTTACACACATCAACTGAACTATATACACACACAACAACTGAACTATATACACACATCAACTGAACTATATTCACACACAACAACTGAACTATATACACACATCAACTGAACTATATACACACATCAACTGAACTATATACACACATCAACTGAACTATACACACACAACAACTGAACTATACACACACAACAACTGAACTATATACACACACAACAACTGAACTATATACACACATCAACTGAACTATATACACACAACAACTGAACTATACACACACAACAACTGAACTATATACACACACAACAACTGAACTATATACACACACAACAACTGAACTATATACACACATTAACTGAACTATATACACACACAACAACTGAAGTATATACGCACAACAACTGAACTATATACACACATGAACTGAACTATATACACACACAACAACTGAAGTATATACACACATCAACTGAACTATATATACACACAACAACTGAAGTATATACACACATCAACTGAACTATATACACACACAACAACTGAAGTATATACACACACAACAACTGAACTATATACACACATCAACTGAACTCTATACACACACAACAACTGAAGTATATACACACACAACAACTAAACTATATACACACACAACAACTGAACTATATACACACACAACAACTGAACTATATACACACATCAACTGAACTATATACACACACAACAACTGAAGTATATACACACATCAACTGAACTATATACACATACAACAACTGAACTATATACGCACACAACAACTGAACTATATACACACATCAACTGAACTATATACACACATCAACTGAACTATATACACACACAACAACTGAAGTATATACACACACAACAACTGAACTATATACACACACAACAACTGAAGTATATACGCACATCAACTGAACTATATACACACATCAACTGAACTATATACACACACAACAACTGAAGTATATACACACACAACAACTGAACTATATACACACACAACAACTGAAGTATATACACACATCAACTGAACTATATACACACACAACAACTGAACTATATACACACACTTCAACTGAACTATATACACACATCAACTGAACTATATACACACATCAACTGAACTATATACACACACATCAACTGAAGTATATACACACAACAACTGAACTATATACACACATCAACTGAACTATATACACACATCAACTGAACTATATACACACATCAACTGAACTATATACACACACACCAACTGAACTATATACACACACAACAACTGAAGTATATACACACACAACAACTGAACTATATACACACACAACAACTGAAGTATATACGCACATCAACTGAACTATATACACACATCAACTGAACTATATACACACACAACAACTGAAGTATATACACACACAACAACTGAACTATATACACACACAACAACTGAACCATATACACACATCAACTGAACTATATACACACACAACAACTGAACTATATACACACATCAACTGAACTATATACACACATCAACTGAACTATATACACACATCAACTGAACTATATACACACACATCAACTGAAGTATATACACACAACAACTGAACTATATACACACACAACAACTGAACTATATACGCACACAACAACTGAAGTATATACACACATCAACTGAACTATATACACACAACAACTGAACTATATACACACAACAACTGAACTATATACACACATCAACTGAACTATATACACACATCAACTGAACTATATACACACACATCAACTGAAGTATATACACACAACAACTGAACTATATACACACACAACAACTGAACTATATACGCACACAACAACTGAACTATATACACACATCAACTGAACTATATACACACAACAACTGAACTATATACACACATCAACTGAACTATATACACACATCAACTGAACTATATACACACACATCAACTGAAGTATATACACACAACAACTGAACTATATACACACACAACAACTGAACTATATACGCACACAACAACTGAAGTATATACACACATCAACTGAACTATATACACACGTACAAGTTTATATTCCTATTCATTTGTGGTGGAAATCTGAAAACTATGAAAATATTTTATTGCTGTTTTGTAACTTCAATAACTTCTTTAACCCTATTGAAACTGAATCCCTGACACTGTGCAGTGTTCTGGTACAAAATTGTTTATTTTAAAGTGTTTAGATTTATCTAGGTACCTTCCATAACAATTTTATTTAAGAACCTTTGTTAACTTATACTCCAAACATCAGCTTAACCCTTTAGTTACCAACCCAGCCCAAACCAGCTCTGGTTCTATGAAATAAAACCTCCCATTTTAACCCTTTAGTTACCAACCCAGCCAAAACCAGTTCTGGTTCTATAAAATAAAACCTCCCATTTTAACCCTTTAGTTACCAACCCAGCCAAAACCAGTTCTGGTTCTATGAAATAAAACGACCCATTTTAAAGGATTCCAATTTCAATTAAAATCTTCCAACATAATTTATATAAGAACCTTACATTAAATTACTATCTTAGTAGTGAAATAATAAATAATTTTAGTAAATCCCTCAAAATTCTTCATTAGAAATGTGGTCATCAAAGGGTTAAGAATGAGAAAGTTATTATATTTGTAAATCCCTCCAAATTTTTGATTATTTTCAAAATGATAAGCCATGTTTTTCATTAGAAATATGGTAATTAAAGGGTTAATGACATAGACAGTGTCTTACATTTTAAATATGGTAATGAAAGGGTTAATGACATAGACAGTGTCTTTCATTAGAAATATGGTAATGAAAGGGTTAATGACATAGACAGTGTCTTTTATTAGAAATATGGTAATGAAAGGGTTAATGACATAGGCAGTGTCTTTCATTAGAAATATGGTAATGAAAGGGTTAATGATATAGGTAGTGTCTTTCATTAGAAATATGGTAATGAACGGGTTAAAGACATAGACAGTGTCTTTCATTAGAAATATGGTAATGAAAGGGTTAATGACATAGACAGTGTCTTTTATTAGAAATATGGAAGACCTGGGATGAGGTGATAAAAGGCGACCTTACCCAATTACACCTCTCAAAGGCGATGACACACGACCGTGACCTCTGGCGCCACACAGTAATACAGAGTACCCGACCTCCCATGGGTACAAGCTGAAGCATATAGACAATATGCCCCCACACCCTCCCACTTCAAGGTGGTCGTGGAGGTGCCACGGCAAAAAAGCACCCAGCCCACACAGTAAAGTGGACGTGTAGGCGCCACGGAAAAAGCACCCAGCACTCACTGTAAATGAGGTTGGTGTTAGGAAGGGCATCCAGCTCTAGAAATCAAGCCAAAATCAGTTCCTGTATGAGCAAGGCATGGTCAGCCGACCAGACACTGCCCACAACAGGACAACCCGTCTAACCCATGCTAGCATGGAAGAACGGACGTAAAACGGTGATGATGATGATGATGGTAATGAAAGGGTTAATGACATAGACAGTGTCTTTCATTAGAAATATGGTAATGAAAGGGTTAATGATATAGGTAGTGTCTTTCATTAGAAATAGGGTAATGAAAGGGTTAATGATATAGACAGTGTCTTTCATTAGAAATATGGTAATGAAAGGGTTAATGACATAGGCAGTGTCTTTCATTAGAAATATGGTAATGAAAGGGTTAATGATATAGACAGTGTGTTTCATTAGAAATATGGTAATGAAATGGTTAAGGACATAGACTGTCTTTCATTAGAAATATGTTAATGAAAGGATTAATATGGCTCCACTAAAATATTTTCTATTAACACTGTTATTTGTCAAACAAGAATAACATGAAATACATTTGATGTTATTAACCTTATTCCTTTCACATTATATATATTGCTATCCTGCTACCCTAGTAAATAGCTGCTACAATACGTAGATATCTGGTGCATTGCTTTCGTTAAACAATTCCAGCAATATTAGCAGGAAATGAAATAAGATAACTATATTACAGCAGCCAGTGTGTCAGTGAGGTTTAATGTGATCAGCTCTGAATCTCTGAAACTAAGTTACAAACACACATATGGCTAGTGATATTATGACTGGTCACTTGCATCTCACAGAAAAATCACTCACTTCTCTTTGTCTTTAGAGAAAAGCAGCATTCTGCCAATTGTTATCACTGCAGATAATCTTCATAACTGACTCAGCAGAAATAGTTTAGCAGTCCGGACAGAGGATTGTTTTTATGACCAACACATAAACATTCAATTTAGACTTTGATGAAAACAATTTTGTGCTACCCTTCCATCATCTACTACCACCTGAGTTTTCAACCAATACTGGTCACTTTATGTAGCAAATGACCTTAACTCTATGAAGATGTCTATCTTTTTCTGGCATCAATTGATTTCCAAAGAGTACATGAAGCCCAAATAGATTGTTTTGGGTGTTTATGGCAAGGAGATAAACTCACTATCTGTCCTGACAAATACTAACCATGTTGATGGATCACAGAAAAATTCGTCATGCAAATGGAAGCAGTGAATGTGAAGAACTGCAGATACTAATAAAAGCCAGAATTAATAGCTTTAGGATTAAGGTATCTCTGAATAAATGGTCAATAAAGAGAACAAACTAAATATGCTATGGCTTTGGTTATGTTATACTTTTAGCTTATCATACATCTCTCTGTGAGAGTGCTATAAAAGCAAATTCTAGCTGGCAAGAGATGGAAATGTCAGCAGAGCTACTGAATGTAAAGTTAGGTTCTAAATTTGAATCTTTAGGATAGTTCAGGATTAGCTCAGCAATTTGGAATCCCTAGTGTCATGTTTGTTTTCCATAAAGGTTGTTAGGAATTCTCCTCTGTGGCAGCACTGGAATGAAAACTATATTTCTGTCTACTGCTCCCCACTGAACATAACTTAGATAATTATTTGTAGCTAAGATAGCACTGTACATATATTACTGTATGAGATATCAATATAGTTATATTGATGGATAATATATATTAATGTGTGATATCAATATTGATGGACAATATATATTACTGTATTAAATGTCAATAAAGCCGTGATGGACATCAAGAAAGATATTCAATAGAAAGAGTTGACTTGTGAAAATATAACTTAGAAATATAAATATTAAGTTTCCTCTAAGTCTAACGTCTGTCTCAAGGCAGGAGGTTCGTTAGGCCGGTGATTATCCCAGTTTTGTGGTGTCAAGCAACTGAGAGTACAAGAGCCCCTCTCCCCTGGACAGGATGCCAATCCATCAAAAGGTTATGTTAAGTCTATGTATAATGTTAAGTCGCATTTTTTAAAAACCTGGCAGAGAACATCTCCCAAGGTCTGAATACAGCAGATTTCTTCCAGAGAAGGAAACAGAGAGAGTGAGAGAAAGGAAGTGAGAAAAACCCCAGTACTTGACTGGTACTTTTTTTATCGACCTTGAATGGATGAAAGGCAAACTTGACCTTATCGGGATTTAAACTGAGAGAACTGAAATGAATACCACAAGACATTCTGATGTTCTAACGACTCTGCCAATTGGCGGCTTTTAAAAGAATATATTGAGGAATAATTAGTTGTAAGAGCTCCAGTAAGTTTATGAAAATATCTATAAACATAATGGTGATAATGTGTGATATCTCAACATATGGTGATAATGTGTGATATCTCAACATAATGGTGATAATGTGTGATATCTCAACATATGGTGATAATGTGTGATATCTCAACATAATGGTGATAATGTGTGATATCTCAACATAATGGTGATAATGTGTGATATCTCAACATAATGGTGATAATGTGTGATATCTCAACATAATGGTGATAATGTGTGATATCTCAACATAATGGTGATAATGTGTGATATCTCAACATAATGGTGATAATGTGTGATATCTCAACATAATGGTGATAATGTGTGATATCTCAACATAATGGTGATAATGTGTGATATCTCAACATATGGTGATAATGTGTGATATCTCAACATAATGGTGATAATGTGTGATATCTCAACATAATGGTGATAATGTGTGATATCTCAACATAATGGTGATAATGTGTGATATCTCAACATAATGGTGATAATGTGTGATATCTCAACATAATGGTGATAATGTGTGATATCTCAACATATGGTGATAATGTGTGATATCTCAACATAATGGTGACAATGTGTGATATTTCAACATAATGGTGATAATGTGTGATATCAGATGAACACTAAGTTAATTAATTTGATGATTACATAATGAATATGATAAACATTTAATTATAACTTGCTATATAGTTAATGACTAATTATTTAATGTAACAACATTGATTAAATGTAGCAAGAAAATGACCGAGGCAATTTAGTACAGGGCAACAGTCTCTTCAAATGACCGAAGGAATTTAGTACAGGGCTACCAACTCCTCAAATGACCGAGGGAATTTACTACTGGGCAACAGACTCCTCAAAAGTTTTGAATATAATAAACCCATTACAAGTATTTTATTGTATATTTAAGAGATACATTTAATTTTATATACCTTAGTTCACTTAGCTGTGGGTTATAAACAGGTCTGACACAGCACATTAGGCAACCCCCTAGAACTCTGGCAAAGACTCAAAAAAGGGAGATGGAATCTGAGGTGGTGCACTGTACAGACATGTGAAATGCATGGATGAAGAAGTGCCAGGAAATGCCAGTGGATGGAAGCTGCAGTAGAGGTAGACCAGGGCTGATGTTGTGAGAGCTAACCTCAAATAACTGAGACTCAGTGATGAGATGAGGAAGAAATGTGGTGAGTGGAGAGATGCTGTACTGAGAAGGACCTGCCCAACCCATGCAAATGTTTAAAAATGGACATAAAAGCGATCATAATGATGATATTATATATAGGTTCATATATGATTTTATCATGAAACATGCTGTGCTAGTGTTATTGCTAATGTTTAAAAATTTCTTTAAACATAACATTTCACATCTGCTGATCATGAGAAAATTAATAGATCAATATCTTATCTAATCACAAACTTCACTTCTACAATAGCTAACTTGTAATGACAGCTAAATGACATTTTCACAAACATAATGGATACTGTTCAACAACTTAGAGAAGATTAAAAACCTTCATAAAGGGTAGTAAAACATTGAGTTCAAACAGTTTTACTACCCTTCTATCATTTACCTTTCCTCCTATTCTAACCCATCTTCCCAAGCTTCAAGCATGGAAAAGTGGATGTAAAAACAAAGATCATAATGATGATGTCTAAAAATCATTCATAGTGACCATATATCTATAAGAGTGGACAAAATCTTGGTTTAGGGGTTAAGAAGTTTGCTTTAAAATCATGAGACTTTGTGATTTGATCCCACTGCATGGCAACTTGTGCAAGTTTTGTGAGTGAAATCAGATAGACAGAGACTAGTCAAGAGAATTAGACGGCTTGTCCTGTTGTGGGCAGTGTCCAGTCGGCTGACCTTGCCTTGCTCATACGGGAACTGATTTTGGCTTGATTTCTACAGCTGGATGCTCTTCCTAACACCAACTTCATTTACAGTGTGGGCTGGATGCTTTTTTGCCATGGCGCCTCCACGGCCACTTTGCAGTGGGAGGAGGTGGGGGCATATTGTCTATATGCTTCAGCTTGTTCCCATATTTCCCATATATAGAAATAAATGATGAATACCATGGATTGATATTGGAATCTAGTTAGGTTCCTCATTGAAAGGTATATCATCCAAACAACCACAAGGAAATACCTGAGAGGGTTATATAACCTTTACCGTAATATTCTGAAGTAGGTGTGTTTATTTCTATATTATTAGCATACTTATTTTGTTTGCTAATTATGGTAAATATTAAGTTGTGCACTAAGTAGCTGATGTATATGATAAAGTTATATCTATGTATACACAGATCCAAGGTAAGACCTCGCCGGTGTGGTTATAACACATTTAGAGTGTGTTGATATGTAAACATGTCAAATATAGTATTTTCCTGTGAATTGAAAAAAAAAATGATATTTTGGGGCCGTGTCCACGAGTGATGGAAGGCAGGAGGCTGAATTAAGTGCAAGAATTGCAGAAGCTGGTGCAGTAATGTGCCAGCTTCAGCATTCAGAAGAAGGGAGGTAGGTGTAAAAGCCAAACTCACTATCTTCAATTTGGTATTTGTGCCAACCCTTACCTATGGTCATGAATCTTGGGTAATGACCAAAAGAATATGATGATGGTTACAAGTGGCCAAAATGGGGGTTCCTCCGAAGGGTCTTTGGAGTAACGTCACTTGATAGAGTGTAGCTCGGAGATCAGAGAGTCACTCGAGGTAGAGCTGTTACTTCTCCGAATTAAGAGATCACAGTTCCAATACTATGGACATGTGGTTAGAATGTCTCAAGAAAGAATCACTGGACAGATTTTACGGGTAAACCCAACTGACAGGAGACTCAGGGGTAGACTTGAGCAAGATGGTTGGATAACATCCATGAGCTAGGCTGGTCATGCTTGGGAATCCAGCTGAATTAGTTGGAGACTGTTGCTTCTGACAGGACCCACTGGAAGGAGTGTTTGAGGACTCTGCCCCACCACGACCTTCTCAGGAATAAGTGGGTAAAGTAAAAGATTATCATCACCGTTTAACGTCCATTTTCAATGCTAGCATGGGTTAGACGATAGTATATAGAGAGCAAAGTGGTGTGGGGGGAGACAGACAGATAATACACAAACAGGCAGGCAGATAGACAGACATACAGACATGCAGACAGATAGATAGACAAACCAACAGAGAGGCAGAAAGAGAGAGACAGACAGATGGATAGGCAGAGAGAGAGACAGACAGATAGATGGGCAGAGACAGACAGACAGACAGACAGTCAGATAGATAGGCAGAGAGAGACAGACAGTCAGATAGATAGGCAGAGAGAGAGAGAGACAGACAAGCAGGTAAATAGTAAGTAGACAAAGAAGAAGTATTTCAAGAATGCTGGTAGAGAGGATGTGTGTTTGGAATTTGGAAAGATTCAACAGACTTGACAAAAAGATGGACTTTAAAGATATAGTTTTAAACATATTTAAAATGAAATACCTCCTGCTGTTAAAATCTATTATTTCCACCTTATATTTATATATTCATTTTATTTTTAAGATTGTCAATGTTGTTAGATTGACATATCAATATGTTTTCTATGTGTAGTTTGTGATGTGAGGACAACCTTTTCTGATAGTGTAGACTGAAGCAAAACAACAGAAAATGGAGTCAAGAAAAAAAGAAGAAAACATTTGTGTTTGTGTGGAATTGCTGATATAGAGAAATATGTATGTGTACACATATATTGATACACACACAGTTATCCATGCATGCAAGCACATTTATAGTTATAGTATATATTCATACAATATAACACACATACCACACACAAGATAACTTGATAAAGTGTAATACAGTAGCAGTTAGCTTGTACAATCTGTGTCAGTAATTGGATGTGAGTGTGAGTGTGCATATATATATATATATATATTAAAAACATGAGAAGAAAGAAGAATACTGCGTGGTTTGCACATGGGTTACATATGATAAAAATAGTCCTTCGTCAGGGATTTTCCGACCATCATTGGTATTTCATATATATATATATATATATATATATATATATTGAAGAGTTAAACAAAATTCAATGAGTATATCAAAGAATGAGTTTTACAGTAGATTGGAAGCACTCTACGGAAAATAATTTTTCGGAGTTATTAATATTAGAATATAAATATTAATAAAATAGATGTTCTTTTTATCAATTACATTTTATTATACATATTTCGGATGTACAACAGTACGTCCTCATCAGACAAAATATGACATACCCTGAGATGTTAAATGGTTAAGATTTAATCAAGGTAGTGATTAACCTAAGAGAAAATTTAACCTTTATACCCTAATAATGAGAAAATGCGAAAACATAATAAATTCAATAGAGAATGTATGAGTAAGAAAAACGTTGCTTGATGTACCAGTTATCGAGATTTTAATATGTATGATACTACAATTTATCTAGGAAAGCATTTCATGAATTATAACAGTCAGTGAGAGAGAGGGAAAGGTGGGGGTGGGGGGTGGGGGGTAATGTATGCAGAAGATTTTTTTCCGAAAGTTAGACGTTTGAAAATATTTAATTTATGTTATCTTAGGGTGAAGAATCTTAGGGTTTTTTTTTAAATTGGTGGTTATTTATATATTAGTTTTGTAAATTTTATAAGTGTGTTAACATTTCTAAGCTTCTGAATTTTTTGAGGATAACATTTAAAGGATTTAGCTGGCCATTAATAAGGAAAGTTTACACTGTTGAATATTTTCCTAAATGTAATCTTTAATGAAGTTAATCATTGTCAACGTATTAGGAATGTAAAGCTTTTGAAGTACTTTTTGTTAGAAATATTTGAATAACGGTTATGTATATATATATATATATTAATTAATGATCCAGTATATTTTAGGTAAATGATAATGAAAATAAAAAGAAAATAATAGATTGAGGCATGTTAAAGTTAAATATATGCCCATATATAACCGTGTGTAAATGTATTAATTATTTCTAGCTCAAAGTAAAAACAATCAAAAAATTTAGAAGTTAACTGAAAATTATGTATAGAAAGATACAGGGAGTTATATATGGATATATCTGTATTAGGTATTAGTGATACAGTATACTTTAGGTAAATGATAACGGTTATAATTTTATATAATAAAGTTCTACGTGTTAAAGTTAAATACATATATATATAAGAAAAACAATAATAAATGCATGGATAATTCATAGTTCAAAATAATGTTTATAATAATTTGTAATTTGGATATTTGCTCTATATTTGAATCATGGATATAAGAATGCAGTAGGTATATTTAAAAACATAGAAAATATAATTACATACATATTATAAATAAGAGATCAGAAATGCATGAAAATTCACAGTTATAAATAAGTTCAGTAAAGATGTAAGGGTTGGATATAAAAAGGGTTGGGTATGTCATGTATCATTACATTTTGTTGATGAGGATGTACTGTTGTACATCCAAAATATGTATAATAAAATGTAATTGATCAAAAGAACATCTATTTTATTAATATTTATATTCTAATATATATATATATATATATATAGGTAGTAGATG
>OZ024746.1:997888-1027888 GCA_964016885.1 Eledone cirrhosa
TGAGAGAGAGTGTGTGAGTGAGAGATAGAGAGAGAGAGAGAGACTAGTGGTGTGCAGCACATGGTGAAGATTTCTCTACTTAATTGACTGACATAAGCAACTGCTGTGTGAAGACTTCTTGAATGGTTTGCATATGGAGGGGAAGAAGGTGAAGAATTGAGGTGCATTCAGTTGCAGCTGGTGGAAGCAGCTCTTACCAATCTCATTTTCTACCACTGATCATCCTAATCTACCTCTTTATATATATATATATATCTTTCCCTCCCTCTCTCTCTATATACATCTATCTATCTATCTCTCTCTCCTTCTCCTCTCACCCCCCTCTCACCCTATCTCTCTCTCTATATATATATATATATGTGTGTGTGTGTATACTCAATATCAATATAGTGTAGAGCAGAGTAACTGCAGTGTTGGTGGTTCCACTGGACTGTGCCACCATTGAGGCACACCTCAACCCAGTGACACCAATGTTTCTGCCACTGGACTGTGCCACCATTGAGGCACACCTCAGCCCAGTGGCACCAATGTTGCTGCCACTGGACTGTGCCACCATTGAGGCACACCTCAGCCCAGTGACACCAATGTTTCTGCCACTGGACTGTGCCACCATTGAGGCACACCTCAACCCAGTGACACCAATGTTTCTGCCACTGGACTGTGCCACCATTGAGGCACACCTCAGCCCAGTGGCACCAATGTTGCTGCCACTGGACTGTGCCACCATTGAGGCACACCTCAGCCCAGTGACACCAATGTTTCTGCCACTGGACTGTGCCACCATTGAGGCACACCTCAGCCCAGTGGCAGCACCAATATCAGCAAAAATGAACAAATAATACTGCTAAAATTAATGGCTGTATCTGTTTAATTGTGGATATGTATATATGTATGAGTGTGTGTGTGTGTGTATATGTGTGTGTGCATGTGAATGTAAGTGTGTGTATGTATGAGTGTGTGTGTATATGTGTGTGCATGTGAATGTAAGTGTGTGTATATGTGTGTGTGCATGTGAATGTAAGTGTGTGTATGTATGAGTGTGTGTGTGTATATGTGTGTGCATGTGAATGTGTGTATGTATGAGTGTGTGTGTGTATATATGTGTCCATGTGAATGTAGGTGTGTGTATGTGTGTGAGTGTGTGTATATATGTGTGTGTGTATATATGTATGTGTGTGTGTGTGTATATGTGTGTGTGCGTGTGAATGTGTGTGTATGTAAGTGTGTGTGTGTGTATATGTGTGTGTGTGCATGTGAATGTAAGTGTGTAAGTATGTGTGTATGTAAGTGTGTGTGTGTATATGTGTGAGTGTCATCAGTGTGTTGACAGCTGTAAGAGAAGGTGTCTGCAATGGCAGTGTTCACCTACAGCAATATACTGCACAACACTGCAGAGACAAACAAAAACAACAACAGCAATAACAACAACAATAACAATAACAACAATAACAGCAATAACAACAATAACAACAACAACAGCAATAACAACAATAACAACAACAACAATAAAGTTATTTTCTTTACATGAAGCTTAAATTAATCTTGGTCCTACACAAAACAAGCATACATTGAGAAACAGACACAGTTATGTATAAATATGTGTGTGTATATATATATATATATATATATATATAAATAGTTATGTATAAATATGTGGTGTATATATATATATATATATAGTTATGTATAAATATGTGGTGTATATATATATATATAGTTATGTATAAATATGTGGTGTATATATATATATATATAGTTATGTATAAATATGTGGTGTATATATATATATAAATAGTTATGTATAAATATGTGGTGTATATATATATATACACCACATATATATACGGAGGTGGTGAGAACAGACCTCAGATCATTGAAGCTCATGGTGGAGATGACGAGGGACCGTGACGAGTGGAGAGATGCTGTGCTGAATAAGACCCGTCCCACCCTTGCAAGCAGGGAAAAGCGGACGTAAAATGATGATGATGATGATGATGATATAGTTATGTATAAATATGTGGTGTATATATATATATAGTTATGTATGAATATGTGGTGTATATATATATATATATATATATATATATATATATATATATATATATATAGTTATGTATAAATATGTGGTGTATATATATATATAGTTATGTATAAATATGTGGTGTATATATATATATATATAGTTATGCATAAATATGTGATGTGTTTCTAGGGCGGGTAAAATTCCCGAAATCCATGGGCAAGTTCTCTCCAACAGTCTCTGTCCCTCATTATCGCTGCCATGTCCTGCGTCTCCAACAGACCAGTGTCTGTCCTTAGGGCATCAACATACGTTAACCTTGGTCTTCCTCTTCCAGTGTGTCCATGCAGGGGCTCCCACAGGAGCACTGAGTGCAATGTCAACTCTGGATGTCGGTGAGCTGACTTTTGGGAGGCTCGCATACAGTTCTGAGTTTTTCATCCTCAGTGTATACTGATTAATGTTCAGAGCTATCCTCAGCATTCTCGTGTAGCACCCATCAACCATCTGAGTGAGTTTCTTGGTCAGTGTCCAAGTCTCAGACCCGTACAGCAGCACAGACTCCACTACAGCAACGAAGAGGCGGATTTTCAGGTCTTTACGAAGGTCCGACTTCCACACTGATCTCCAGCTGTAGCACGCCACCCAGGCTTTGCTCTTCCTCTCAACCACATCATCTTCCGTATTCCCAATCTTTGCTCCCAAATACAGGAAGTCCTCAACCAATTCTAGTGGCTTCCCGCCTACATTAGTGATCCCCTCTGGCCTCTCAATATTCTCTACCAGATATTTTGTTTTAGTCTCATTCATTCTCAGCCCCACACTCATCGACACAGTCTCCACCTCCTGCATCAAATCCTCTGCCTCCTTCACTGTATTTGTCACCAAAACTATGTCGTCGGCAAACTCAGCATCCGATACCTTTTTCGCCTTAACTCTCCAGCTCTGAGCCGGTGTTACAGTAAAGCCAGAGTCCTGGTGTTTCTCCAGTGCAAGGCGCATACAATAGTCCACTACGATGATAGGTAGGGAGCCAATGTATCTGGAGCACTCCAGCCAGTATCTCAAAGAACTCTGTCATCCCATCAGGTGTAATGACTTGGGCTTTGGTCTTGGTGTAGAGCAATGATATCAGGTCCACTATCTTCTTGTGGTGTGTATATATATATATATATATATATACATACAGTTATGTATAAATATGTGTGTATATATATATATATCATCATCATCATCATCATCATTTTACGTCCGCTTTTCCCTACTTGCAAGGGTGGGACGGGAACTGATTCTGCCTTGATTTCTACAGCTGGATGCCCTTCCTAACACCAACCTCATTTACAGTGAGTGCTGGGTGCTTTTTGCCATGGCACCTCCACGACCACTTTGCAGTGGAATGATAGGGACCCCAGTCCCTATCATCTGATTTCTACAGCTGAGTAAACTGGAGCAATGTGAAATAAAATATATATATATATATGTGGAGGCACATGGCTTAGTGGTTAGAGCATTGGCCTTGCAATCGAAAGGTTGTGAGTTCAATTCTCAGACCGGGTAATGTGTTGTTTCCTTGAGCAAGACACTTTATTTCACATTGCTCCAGTTTACTCAGCTGTAGAAGTGGTCGTGGAGGTGCCACGGAAAAAAAGCACCCAGCACTAACTGTAAATGAGGTTGGTGTTAGGAAGGGCATCCAGCTGTAGAAATCAAGCCACAATCAGTTCCCGTCCCGCCCTTGCAAGCAGGGAAAAGCGGACGTAAAAATGAAATGATGATGATATATATTATGTCGGGTCACTCTCGAGAGCTACTGGTAACATATAACCCAGTACAACCTGTCGCATGGTCGGTTCGTCGGTGACTAAACCAGAAACCCCACCAGGTTTACTTGGTAAGGAGGGTTATATTTGGACACCCTGCAGGACAAAGAACAAAACCTGACAAAGGGCGAAGAACTCATAAGAGTCAACGGCCATCCAAAAATGTGTAAATATGTATATACACATGTACATGTGTATGTGTATGTATATGTGTATATGCATGGGTGCATGTGTATGTATATATATATATATTTATATTCAAGTATACATATGTATATTCAAGTATATATATATGCACGGGGACATAGAAATAATCGGGCTGGATACCAAATCACGCGGTTAAACGACTGGGAGTGAAGGACCCCTAGTCTTTGTCAGGGCATTCTTCTAGGAGAAGGCAACTCTGGAAACTGGGATAACTCCGATATAAAACCTGCGGCTCAGTAGTTACCGATGATGTTGATCTTTTCTTCTATCCGGGTTATAGCTACTGTCGCTCAGAGAGTGGGATTGGCTCAGTGCACCGTCTTTCCGCACTTTAAAAACAATCTTTACGCACAGGCATTGCACAATAGCATTAATTGATAACTATCAATAATGTTATATCATGCAATGGCCATACTCGTTAACGAGGGGGCAGCAATAATATATATATATATATATATATATATATATATATATATATATATATGCATAAATTGATGTATAGATATAGATATTCACAACCATTTTGAAAACCATCATGTTTTCTAGCAAGATGTGTGTGTGTGTGGTTTGTGTGTGTGGTTTGTGTGTGTGGTTGTGTGTGTGGTTGTGTGTTTGTGGTTGTGTTTGTGGTTTGTTTGTGTGTGTGGTTGTGTGTTTGTGGTTGTGTGTGTGGTTGTGGTTTGTGTGTAAGTATTTTCATGCATAATTCATCCTCATCATTTTTCTATGGTGGTCTAGGTTGGTCTCTCTCTATATATATATCTATCTGTATTTATATACACATACACACAACATACACATATATCTTCTTCTTCTCCCACTTATTCCTGTGAGGCTTGTGGGCTCAGAGTCCTCAGTCACTCCTTTCAGTAGGTCCTGTCAAAAGGAACAGTCTCCAACTGATCTGGTTGGATCGCTAAGCAACACCGGCCAAGCTCATGGATGTTATCCAACCATCTTGCTCAGGGTCTACCCCTGGGTCTCCTGCCAGTTGGTTTTTCCCGTAAAGTCTGCCCAGTGATTCTTTCCTGAGACATTCTATCCACATACCCAGAGTATCTGAGTTGTGATCTCTCAATTCAGAGAAGTAACAGCTCTACCTCGAGTGACTCTCTCATCTCCGAGCTACACTCTATTGAGTGACGTTACTCCAAAGACCCTTCGGAGGAACCCCATTTTGGCTGCTTGTATTTGCAATCGTATTCTTTTGGTCATTACCCTGCTCCTGCAATTCTTGTACTTAATTATATATAATGGTGATGGTGATGATGATAATGGTGGTGTTTGTGCTGATAATGATGATGGTGGTTATGGTGGTGGTGATGGTGATGATGATAATGGTGGTGTTTGTGCTGATAATGATGATGGTGGTTATGGTGGTGGTGGTTATGGTGATGATGATGATGATAGTAGTGGTTATGATGATGATGGTGATGATGATAGGCCATCTGCTGCTAAAGTAATTTAACTGTAGTTCAGTTAAGTCACAGTTTTAATATATAAAGCAATGAAATTTAACTACACAAAACTATGATCTATTATATAACAGAAGAATTACATAATTTAGTCAATGACAGTATTTTATCATTTAGTCTTTGACAGAAGAAATGTTTTGATTCAAATTAAACTCTTGTAATTCCTCCGATTTACAGCGTCATAACCTTTTGATGGTTTTTACACTGACTTAAGCTGAGAAATTATTTCAATATATGGTCTGTATAATTAATCATATGCTACACTTGCTAGTGTTATTAAACATTGATTGCTTACTCTTGGGTCCCAAATAATGGGGGGGGGGTAAACGGGGGAGGGTCGATAATTTTTAGGTTGTCTCCATTGATTTTTTAAAAGCCAGAATTAGTCGTTTAGTTTACATATTGAGACCCAACCCATCCTATTTATTTTATAACATATGAGATTTCTAGTAATGTACTTTTTTTTTGTCATGTATAATGTTTTTTTAATGTCTAAAGAAAATTGTCAGAGGAATGTTACCACTAAAAATAAAAATTCCCCGGAGATAGATTAGTAAAATTTAATAAGAGCAGTGGGGTGGGAAAATATCTGAAAAATTAATAAGCTGGGGAGGGTCCAATTATTGGAGATCTGAAAGTATGTAAAATGAATTGTTATTACAGACAGAAAGCTATGATTCTGATCAACAACTATAATATAAATACATTGAAAAGTTGGCTGTTGTTTGAAGTGGTTTGGGTATTTATTAAAATCCCACTGCTTAATAATCTCTGCAGTATATATTGACTAGTAAACTTGCTGAGCTAGCAATAAATAATTACTTCCTCCCATTTAAGTGAGATAATGACCACCATTTTAACTTGTGCTGTTGAAATATGAGAACCAAGATCATTCTACGTAGATTCTGAGTTAAGAAACCTCTGTTGTGGTATACTCAGATGGAATTACCATTTACGAATAAATTGAAAATTGAGGGTCAATAAGTCAACATCAATTTTCTAATTTTCTTATATTAACACCATTAAAAGAGTAAAGAGTATATATATATAGTGTGTGTGTGTGTAGAGTAAAGAGTATATATATATAGTGTGTGTGTGTAAGTAGACTGAAAGTCAGTGTTGCAGCAGGTGTAGAAACTTTGTTGGTATATTACATGAATACTACCCAACACGACCCTCATAACAACATCTCAGGGTATGTCATGTATCATATTTTGTCTGATGAGGACGTACTGTTGTACCTCCGAAATATGTATAATAAAATGTACTTGATCAAAAGAACATCTATTTTATTAATATTTGTATATATATATATATATATATATATATATATACATATATATATACATATATATATATATATACATACACACACGCACACCTCGTATTGGTGGTCATAAATAACCAATACCAAAGCAAAGTATTGCCCGCTCACTGATAGATTTGTGGTAGAGCCTGTAGCAGTGGAGACTTCTGGTGTTCTTGTTCCCTGGACCACTTCCTTACTGATTGCTATCTGGCTGGGGTTGGCCACCCATATATGTGCAAGCCCCATGAGGTGGAGTAGCTGTTCCAGCACATCTCCCTGACCATCCTCCAGGGCAACGCATTCTCCATCCTGTCAGCTAGGACCCAGAGTGGGAGAGTAAGTTAGTTGTAGCTGATGGATCCTAGTTCACACATTTACAAATACTTCAGATGAAAATTGATAGCTTTTTCGTGATTTCATAGAAGTTCTAGTTGAAAGAAGCAAAGGTTAATAATTCACCTTCCATTAAAACATGTAAATTATTTGACTCTGATGAATTATTCTTACAGGAATGAACTCTTCCTGTCAATCCAGTGAAACGTTCGTTAGTCCATTAAGTTTTTTAATAATAACCTTTGTCTAAACTTTAGTTTTTAAACATATATGTTTTTTTTTTATTCCTCCAATGATGGAGAAGTGCTAAAATATACCTTCATATCACTGCGTATGTAGAGATATTGATTATACGGATTTTCACCTAACATTATTCAAATAATTTGATGTACAACTCTCTTGAAACTTGTGTAAAGAATTAAAAATGATTTAAAAGATAATTTTTCCATCTATATATTTTATAAATAAAGGAATTAGGATTGGTGCTCTGAAATAGCGATGTATACATGAACATATGTATAGTATATTTGGCAATATACTGTATGTTTAATTAAAAAGATTCAGAAGACCTTATGCTATCAGTTTTAAAGCAGTGACTATGTCACTTACTTATTTTCAGCGAAAGAGGGAGAGAGCACCAATCCTAATACCTAATTTTTGCTGGACCGGCAATCGCTCTGTATAATCAGTTCCTGATTATTACTGAAATTCTATAAGAATCCAGCTTCTATAATTTTCGGCGGAAGCAGGGGAGTACGTGGTTCTGATGAACGCCAACCAGCGTGAAACAGACTCTCCCTCTTTTGCCGAAAATAAGTGACATAGTTACTACTTTAAAACTGATAACGTATGGTCTTCTAAATGTTTTTAATTAAACATACGGTATACTGCCAAATATACAATATATATATATATATATATTAATTTATTAAAATAACAGATTAAAGTTTAAGCAAAGAATCGCTGCTTTCACCCTTAACGGGATCTTCTGAAACTAACAAAGTCAATCTGTAAACGCAGAAGTGAATATTTCAAAAAACGTTGCAACCGGTTGCAACGTTTTTTGAAATATTCACTTCTGCGTTTACAGATTGACTTTGTTAGTTTCAGAAGATCCCGTTAAGGGTGAAAGCAGCGATTCTTTGCTTAAACTTTAATCTGTTATTTTAATAAATATTTGCTCTACGGTTCTTAAATATTTTATATATATTTATCCTTATCGAGCCCTCTTTGGATTTTAATCTTCAAATTTATTATTATTACTACATATATATATATATATATGCTCTGTGAAATTCTAACACTACCAAGACTGAAATTTTACTTATTGTATTAAATGTTTGACTGTTTATTACACATCTTCTTGTGGACTTTAAAATCCTGTTGAGCTTTAAATTTTCAAATTTTCTCAGCCATTATCAACTCAATTGGAGTCTTTAGGAAAATTTATTTACAATAACTTACAACTTTAATTGATTTTCAGATTTTATTGGTTCCTTATCAGATGTGTATAATCATCTAATCAAATATTAGATGATTATACACATCTGATGAGGAGTCAATAAAATCTGAAAATCAATTAAAGTTGTAAGTTATTTTAAATAAATTTTCCTAAAGACTCCAATTCAATTTTAACTTCTTTTTCATATATATCGTCATCATCATCATCATCATCATACGTCCGCTTTTCCCTGCTTGCAAGGATATATATATATATTTATATATATATATATATATATATATATATATATATATATATATATATATATATATATTTATATATATATATATATATATATATATATATCAAGCAGATATTTATTTGTCCCTGATGTACTGAAAATCTCAATAAATGATAACTAAAACTACCTCTTAGACCAGGCATGTCAAACTGAGGGTCCCCCGAGGACCACATGTGTCCCATATGTGTGGTCTGAGGGCCACACATTACAACTAAATTTTTTATTTTATATTACAAAGATAAAACATGCTGGTTCTGTAAAAACCTTTGTACGGGCTGCAGGTGTGCTTGTAAAGGGCTGCATGTGACCCGCGGGCCGCAGGTGTGCTTGTAAAGGGCTGCATGTGACCCGCGGGCTGCAGGTGTGCTTGTAAAGGGCTGCATGTGACCCGCGGGCCGCAGGTGTGGTTGTAAAGGGCTGCATGTGACCCGCGGGCCGCAGGTGTGCTTGTAAAGGGCTGCATGTGACCCGCGGGCCGCAGGTGTGCTTGTAAAGGGCTGCATGTGACCCGCGGGCCGCAGGTGTGCTTGTAAAGGGCTGCATGTGACCCGCGGGCCGCAGGTGTGCTTGTAAAGGGCTGCATGTGACCCGCGGGCCGCAGGTGTGCTTGTAAAGGGCTGCATGTGACCCGCGGGCCGCAGGTGTGCTTGTAAAGGGCTGCATGTGACCCGCGGGCCGCAGGTGTGCTTGTAAAGGGCTGCATGTGACCCGCGGGCCGCAGGTGTGGTTGTAAAGGGCCGCATGTCTGACATGCCTGCCATAGAGAATTATATAGAAATATGGTGTAACTTTTACAAAGTTAGCTCCAGGAGATTCCTAACAGAACCTCTAAAGTATACCTGCTCTACCATATTCTCGCCATTACTGCAGTTTCATCTGATGACAAAATATTAACTATTCCATTATATACAGACTCTTCAGACGGATTCTTTGAAAGTATAAATATCAACCTGTTATGGAAGAACCGTCCATATCAGACGGAACCACAGTAATGGTGAGAATAACAGTAGAATGGCTTTATTTTAGATTGTTCTCTTAGGTATCTCCCATAGCTAACTTTGTTAAAGTTATTCCCACTATCTCTCCCTCTTATATATATATATATCATCATCATCATCATCATTTCATTTTACATCCACTTTTCCCTGCTTGCAAGGGTGGGACGGGAACTGATTCTGGCTTGATTTCTACAGCTGGATGCCCTTCCTAACACCAACCTCATTTACAGTGAGTGCTGGGTGCTTTTTTTGCCGTGGCACCTCCACGACCACTTTGCAGTGGAATGATAGGGACCCCAGTCCCTATCATCTCATTTCTACAGCTGAGTAAACTGGAGCAATGTGAAATAAAGTGTCTTGCTCAAGGAAACAACACATCGCCCGGTCTGAGAACTGAACTCACAACCTTTTGATTGCAAGGCCAATGCTCTAACCACTAAGCCATGTGCCTCCATTAGGTTACTCTTTCATTACATTTATTGGTTGGTGACGCACGTTTCACCACTGATCAGCTCAAGGTTCGATCTGTATCGATCTAGCCCGACTCTGTAATCTGCGGCTCGTCAGTCCCCGTACAATGGTAATGGAAAAATGAATATACGGCATGTATATTCATTTTTCCATTACCATTGTACGGGGGCTGAGGGTCTTACAGACTTTCAATCATAAGGCATTGGTTGACCCATGGCTATAGTTAAAAGACTTGCCCAAGTTGCCATGCAGTGATACTGAACCCACTTCTCCTCCAGCACTGGGTCAACATGATGGAGAATACATTGCCATGGAGGATGGTGAGGGAGATGTGCTGGAACAGCTACTCTACCTCTATGGGTGGCCAGCCCCGGCCAGATAGCAGTAGGGATGTGGTCCGCAGGCAAGAGAATCTCTCAAGTCTCCACTGCTACACGCTCTATCACAAATCTACCAGAGAGTGGCCAATACTTGGACAGTTTTCCCTCTTCGGCCTGGCGGGCAGCAGAGCCTAGACTCGTGGCTGAGCACACCAGGTTGCCACTTGAGTAGGTGTCACAGCATGTGGCATTCCAGATCGTGCCTACACTTGCGGAATTGGATGATTGTCATATCGTCCTCTCAGTCCAGCCCTACTGGCTTGAGGGGGAAGGGAATCCCGCGCCACCCAGGCCATGTTTTATGACCTCGTTTAAAGTAACATGACATGGGGAGGTGGCCAGCACTGTAATCACATGACAGTGGGAGGTGGCCAGCACTGTAATCACATGACAGTGGGAGGTGGCCAGCACTGTAATGACATGACATGGGGAGGTGGCCAGCACTGTAATCACATGACAGTGGGAGGTGGCCAGCACTGTAATGACATGACATGGGGGGTGGCCAGCACTGTAATGACATGACATGGGGAGGTGGCCAGCACTGTAATGACATGACAGTGGGAGGTGGCCAGCACTGTAATCACATGACATGGGGAGGTGGCCAGCACTGTAATGACATGACATGGGGAGGTGGCCAGCACTGTAATGACATGACAGTGGGAGGTGGCCAGCACTGTAATGACATGACATGAGGAGGTGGCCAGCACTGTAATCACATGATATGGGGAGGTGGCCAGCACTGTAATGACATCACATGGGGAGGTGGCCAGCACTGTAATCACATGATATGGGGAGGTGGCCAGCACTGTAATCACATGACATGGCGAGGTGGCCAGCACTGTAATGACATGACATGGGGAGGTGGCCAGCACTGTAATCACATGACATGGGGAGGTGGCCAGCACTGTAATCACATGACATGGGGAGGTGGCCAGCACTGTAATGACATGACATGGGGAGGTGGCCAGCACTGTAATCACATGACAGTGGGAGGTGGCCAGCACTGTAATCACATGACATGGGGAGGTGGCCAGCACTGTAATGACATGACAGTGGGAGGTGGCCAGCACTGTAATGACATGACATGTGGAGGTGGCCAGCACTGTAATCACATGACATGGGGAGGTGGCCAGCACTGTAATGACATCACATGGGGAGGTGGCCAGCACTGTAATCACATGATATGGGGAGGTGGCCAGCACTGTAATGACATGACATGGGGAGGTGGCCAGCACTGTAATCACATGATATGGGGAGGTGGCCAGCACTGTAATGACATCACATGGGGAGGTGGCCAGCACTGTAATGACATGACATGGGGAGGTGGCCAGCACTGTAATGACATCACATGGGGAGGTGGCCAGCACTGTAATGACATGACATGGGGAGGTGGCCAGCACTGTAATCACATGACATGGGGAGGTGGCCAGCACTGTAATGACATGACATGGGGAGGTGGCCAGCACTGTAATCACATGACATGGGGAGGTGGTCAGCACTGTAATGACATCACATGGGGAGGTGGCCAGCACTCTAATCACATGATATGGGGAGGTGGCCAGCACTGTAATGACATGACATGGGGAGGTGGCCAGCACTGTAATCACATGACATGGGGAGGTGGCCAGCACTGTAATGACATCACATGGGGAGGTGGCCAGCACTGTAATCACATGATATGGGGAGGTGGCCAGCACTGTAATGACATGACATGGGGAGGTGGCCAGCACTGTAATCACATGACATGGGGAGGTGGCCAGCACTGTAATGACATCACATGGGGAGGTGGCCAGCACTGTAATCACATGATATGGGGAGGTGGCCAGCACTGTAATGACATGACATGTGGAGGTGGCCAGCACTGTAATCACATGACATGGGGAGGTGGCCAGCACTGTAATGACATCACATGGGGAGGTGGCCAGCACTGTAATCACATGACATGGGGAGGTGGCCAGCACTGTAATCACATGATATGGGGAGGTGGCCAGCACTGTAATGACATCACATGGGGAGGTGGCCAGCACTCTAATCACATGATATGGGGAGGTGGCCAGCACTGTAATGACATGACATGGGGAGGTGGCCAGCACTGTAATCATATGACATGGGGAGGTGGCCAGCACTGTAATGACATCACATGGGGAGGTGGCCAGCACTGTAATCACATGATATGGGGAGGTGGCCAGCACTGTAATGACATGACATGGGGAGGTGGCCAGCACTGTAATCACATGACATGGGGAGGTGGCCAGCACTGTAATGACATCACATGGGGAGGTGGCCAGCACTGTAATCACATGATATGGGGAGGTGGCCAGCACTGTAATGACATGACATGTGGAGGTGGCCAGCACTGTAATCACATGACATGGGGAGGTGGCCAGCACTGTAATGACATCACATGGGGAGGTGGCCAGCACTGTAATCACATGACATGGGGAGGTGGCCAGCACTGTAATCACATGATATGGGGAGGTGGCCAGCACTGTAATGACATCACATGGGGAGGTGGCCAGCACTCTAATCACATGATATGGGGAGGTGGCCAGCACTGTAATGACATGACATGGGGAGGTGGCCAGCACTGTAATCATATGACATGGGGAGGTGGCCAGCACTGTAATGACATCACATGGGGAGGTGGCCAGCACTGTAATCACATGATATGGGGAGGTGGCCAGCACTGTAATGACATGACATGGGGAGGTGGCCAGCACTGTAATCACATGACATGGGGAGGTGGCCAGCACTGTAATGACATCACATGGGGAGGTGGCCAGCACTGTAATCACATGATATGGGGAGGTGGCCAGCACTGTAATGACATGACATGTGGAGGTGGCCAGCACTGTAATCACATGACATGGGGAGGTGGCCAGCACTGTAATGACATCACATGGGGAGGTGGCCAGCACTGTAATCACATGACATGGGGAGGTGGCCAGCACTGTAATCACATGATATGGGGAGGTGGCCAGCACTGTAATGACATCACATGGGGAGGTGGCCAGCACTCTAATCACATGATATGGGGAGGTGGCCAGCACTGTAATGACATGACATGGGGAGGTGGCCAGCACTGTAATCATATGACATGGGGAGGTGGCCAGCACTGTAATGACATCACATGGGGAGGTGGCCAGCACTGTAATCACATGATATGGGGAGGTGGCCAGCACTGTAATGACATGACATGTGGAGGTGGCCAGCACTGTAATCACATGACATGGGGAGGTGGCCAGCACTGTAATCACATGATATGGGGAGGTGGCCAGCACTGTAATGACATCACATGGGGAGGTGGCCAGCACTCTAATCACATGATATGGGGAGGTGGCCAGCACTGTAATGACATGACATGGGGAGGTGGCCAGCACTGTAATCACATGATATGGGGAGGTGGCCAGCACTGTAATGACATCACATGGGGAGGTGGCCAGCACTGTAATGACATGACATGGGGGGGGGGTGGCCAGCACTGTAATGACATGACAGTGGGGGGTGGCCAGCACTGTAATGACATGACAGTGGGAGGTGGCCAGCACTGTAATCACATGACATGGGGAGGTGGCCAGCACTGTAATCACATGACATGGGGAGGTGGCCAGCACTGTAATCACATGACATGGGGGGGTGGCCAGCACTGTAATGACATGACATGGGGAGGTGGCCAGCACTGTAATGACATGACAGTGGGAGGTGGCCAGCACTGTAATCACATGACATGGGGAGGTGGCCAGCACTGTAATCACATGACATGGGGAGGTGGCCAGCACTGTAATGACATGACATGGGGAGGTGGCCAGCACTGTAATGACATGACATGGGGGGGTGGCCAGCACTGTAATGACATGACATGGGGAGGTGGCCAGCACTGTAATGACATGACATGGGGAGGTGGCCAGCACTGTAATCACATGACATGGGGAGGTGGCCAGCACTGTAATGACATGACATGGGGAGGTGGCCAGCACTGTAATCACATGACATGGGGAGGTGGCCAGCACTGTAATGACATGACATGGGGAGGTGGCCAGCACTGTAATCACATGACATGGGAAGGTGGCCAGCACTGTAATGACATGACATGGGGAGGTGGCCAGCACTGTAATGACATGACATGGGGAGGTGGCCAGCACTGTAATGACATGATATGGGGAGGTGGCCAGCACTGTAATCACATGACATGGGGAGGTGGCCAGCACTGTAATCACATGACAGTGGGGGGGTGGCCAGCACTGTAATCACATGACATGGGGAGGTGGCCAGCACTGTAATGACATGACATGGGGAGGTGGCCAGCACTGTAATGACATGACAGTGGGGGGTGGCCAGCACTGTAATCACATGACATGGGGAGGTGGCCAGCACTGTAATCACATGATATGGGGAGGTGGCCAGCACTGTAATCACATGACATGGGAAGGTGGCCAGCACTGTAATCACATGACATGGGGAGGTGGCCAGCACTGTAATCACATGACATGGGGAGGTGGCCAGCACTGTAATGACATGACAGTGGGGGGTGGCCAGCACTGTAATCACATGACATGGGGAGGTGGCCAGCACTGTAATGACATGGGGAGGTGGCCAGCACTGTAATGACATGACAGTGGGGGGTGGCCAGCACTGTAATCACATGACATGGGGAGGTGGCCAGCACTGTAATGACATGACATGGGGAGGTGGCCAGCACTGTAATGACATGACAGTGGGGGGTGGCCAGCACTGTAATCACATGACATGGGGAGGTGGCCAGCACTGTAATGACATGACATGGGGAGGTGGCCAGCACTGTAATGACATGACATGGGGAGGTGGCCAGCACTGTAATGACATGACAGTGGGAGGTGGCCAGCACTGTAATCACATGACATGGGGAGGTGGCCAGCACTGTAATCACATGACAGTAGGAGGTGGCCAGCACTGTAATCACATGACAGTGGGAGGTGGCCAGCACTGTAATGACATCACATGGGGAGGTGGCCAGCACTGTAATGACATGACATGTGGAGGTGGCCAGCACTGTAATCATATGAGATGGGGAGGTGGTCAGCACTGTGATCACATGACATGGGGAGGTGGCCAGCACTGTAATCACATGACATGTGGAGGTGGCCAGCACTGTAATCACATGATATGGGGAGGTGGCCAGCACTGTAATCACATGACATGTGGAGGTGGCCAGCACTGTAATCACATGACATGGGGAGGTGGTCAGCACTGTAATCACATGATATGGGGAGGTGGCCAGCACTGTAATCACATGACATGGGGAGGTGGTCAGCACTGTAATCACATGATATGGGGAGGTGGCCAGCACTGTAATCACATGACATGTGGAGGTGGCCAGCACTGTAATCACATGACATGGGGAGGTGGCCAGCACTGTAATCACATCACATGGGGAGGTGGCCAGCACTGTAATGACATGACAGTGGGAGGTGGCCAGCACTGTAATCACATGACAGTGGGAGGTGGCCAGCACTGTAATGACATGACAGTGGGAGGTGGCCAGCACTGTAATCACATGACATGGGGGGGGTGGCCAGCACTGTAATCACATGACATGGGGGGGGGGGGGGCCAGCACTGTAATCACATGACATGGGGGGGGTGGCCAGCACTGTAATCACATGACATGTGGAGGTGGCCAGCACTGTAATCACATGACATGGGGGGGGGGTGGCCAGCACTGTAATCACATGACATGTGGAGGTGGCCAGCACTGTAATCACATGACATGGGGGGGGTGGCCAGCACTGTAATCACATGACATGGGGGGGGGTGGCCAGCACTGTAATCACATGACATGTGGAGGTGGCCAGCACTGTAATCACATGACATGGGGGGGGTGGCCAGCACTGTAATAACATGACATGGGGAGGTGGCTAGCACTGTAATGACATGACAGTGGGGAGGTGGCCAGCACTGTAATAACATCACATGGGGAGGTGGCCAGCACTGTAATGACATGACAGTGGGGAGGTGGCCAGCACTGTAATCACATGACATGGGGGGGTGGCCAGCATTGTAATGACATGACAGTGGGGAGGTGGCCAGCACTATAATAACATGACATGGGGAGGTGGCCAGCACTGTAATGACATGACATGGGGAGGTGGCCAGCACTGTAATGACATGACATGGGGAGGTGGCCAGCACTGTAATCACATGACATGGGGAGGTGGTCAGCACTGTAATCACATGACATGTGGAGGTGGCCAGCACTGTAATCACATGACATGTGGAGGTGGCCAGCACTGTAATGACATGACAGTGGGGAGGTGGCCAGCACTGTAATGACATGACATGGGGAGGTGGCCAGCACTGTAATCACATGACATGTGGAGGTGGCCAGCACTGTAATCACATGACATGTGGAGGTGGCCAGCACTGTAATCACATGACATGGGGAGGTGGCCAGCACTGTAATGACATGACATGGGGAGGTGGCCAGCACTGTAATCACATGACATGTGGAGGTGGCCAGCACTGTAATGACATGACATGGGGAGGTGGCCAGCACTGTAATGACATGACATGGGGAGGTGGCCAGCACTGTAATGACATGACATGGGGAGGTGGCCAGCACTGTAATGACATGACATGGGGAGGTGGCCAGCAATGTAATGATATGACATGGGGAGGTGGCCAGCACTGTAATCACATGACAGTGGGAGGTGGCCAGCACTGTAATGACATGACAGTGGGGGGGTGGCCAGCACTGTAATGATATGACATGGGGAGGTGGCCAGCACTGTAATCACATGACATGGGGAGGTGGCCAGCACTGTAATCACATGACATGGGGAGGTGGCCAGCACTGTAATCACATGACAGTGGGGGGTGGCCAGCACTGTAATCACATGACATGGGGAGGTGGCTAGCACTGTAATGACATGACATGGGGAGGTGGCCAGCACTGTAATCACATGACATGGGGAGGTGGCCAGCACTGTAATCACATGACATGGGGAGGTGACCAGCACTGTAATGACATGACATGGGGAGGTGGCCAGCACTGTAATGACATGACATGGGGAGGTGGCCAGCACTGTAATCACATGACATGGGGAGGTGGCCAGCACTGTAATCACATGACATGGGGAGGTGGCCAGCACTGTAATGACATGACATGGGGAGGTGGCCAGCACTGTAATCACATGACATGGGGAGGTGGCCAGCACTGTAATCACATGACATGGGGAGGTGGCCAGCACTGTAATCACATGACATGGGGAGGTGGCCAGCACTGTAATGACATGACAGTGGGGGGTGGCCAGCACTGTAATCACATGACATGGGGAGGTGGCCAGCACTGTAATGACATGACAGTGGGGGGTGGCCAGCACTGTAATGACATGACATGGGGAGGTGGCCAGCACTGTAATGACATGACATGGGGAGGTGGCCAGCACTGTAATCACATGACATGGGGAGGTGGCCAGCACTGTAATCACATGACATGTGGAGGTGGCCAGCACTGTAATCACATGACATGGGGAGGTGGCCAGCACTGTAATGACATGACATGGGGAGGTGGCCAGCACTGTAATCACATGACATGGGGAGGTGGCCAGCACTGTAATGACATGACATGGGGAGGTGGCCAGCACTGTAATGACATGACATGGGGAGGAGGCCAGCACTGTAATGACATGATATGGGGAGGTGGCCAGCACTGTAATGACATGACATGAGGAGGTGGCCAGCACTGTAATCACATGACATGGGGAGGTGGCCAGCACTGTAATCACATGACATGGGGGGGTGGCCAGCACTGTAATGACATGACAGTGGGAGGTGGCCAGCACTGTAATGACATGATATGGGGAGGTGGCCAGCACTGTAATGACATGACAGTGGGAGGTGGCCAGCACTGTAATGACATGACAGTGGGAGGTGGCCAGCACTGTAATGACATGATATGGGGAGGTGGCCAGCACTGTAATGACATGACATGGGGAGGTGGCCAGCACTGTAATCACATGACATGGGGAGGTGGCCAGCACTGTAATAACATGACATGGGGAGGTGGCCAGCACTGTAATGACATGACATGGGGAGGTGGCCAGCACTGTAATCACATGACATGGGGGGTGGCCAGCACTGTAATGACATGACATGGGGAGGTGGCCAGCACTGTAATGACATGACATGGGGAGGTGGCCAGCACTGTAATGACATGACATGGGGAGGTGGCCAGCACTGTAATGACATGACAGTGGGAGGTGGCCAGCACTGTAATCACATGACAGTGGGAGGTGGCCAGCACTGTAATGACATGACATGGGGGGGTGGCCAGCACTGTAATGACATGACATGGGGAGGTGGCCAGCACTGTAATGACATGACAGTGGGAGGTGGCCAGCACTGTAATCACATGACAGTGGGAGGTGGCCAGCACTGTAATCACATGACATGTGGAGGTGGCCAGCACTGTAATGACATGTCATGGGGAGGTGGCCAGCACTGTAATCACATGACAGTGGGAGGTGGCCAGCACTGTAATCACATGACAGTGGGAGGTGGCCAGCACTGTAATCACATGACATGGGGGGGGGGGGCCAGCACTGTAATCACATGACATGGGGCGGTGGCCAGCACTGTAATCACATGACATGGGGAGGTGGCCAGCACTGTAATGACATGACATGGGGAGGTGGCCAGCACTGTAATCACATGACATGGGGGGGGGGGGCCAGCACTGTAATCACATGACATGGGGCGGTGGCCAGCACTGTAATCACATGACATGGGGAGGTGGCCAGCACTGTAATGACATGACATGGGAAGGTGGCCAGCACTGTAATGACATGACATGGGGAGGTGGCCAGCACTGTAATCACATGACATGGGGGGGGGGGCCAGCACTGTAATGACATGACATGGGGGGGGGCAGCACTGTAATGACATGACAGTGGGAGGTGGCCAGCACTGTAATCACATGACATGGGGAGGTGGCCAGCACTATTCACATGATATGGGGAGGTGGCCAGCACTGTAATGACATGACATGGGGAGGTGGCCAGCACTGTAATGACATGACATGGGGAGGTGGCCAGCACTGTAATCACATGACATGGGGAGGTGGCCAGCACTGTAATCACATGACATGGGGGGGTGGCCAGCACTGTAATGACATGACATGGGGAGGTGGCCAGCACTGTAATGACATGACATGGGGAGGTGGCCAGCACTGTAATGACATGACATGGGGAGGTGGCCAGCACTGTAATGACATGACATGGGGAGGTGGCCAGCACTGTAATCACATGACATGGGGGGTGGCCAGCACTGTAATGACATGACATGGGGAGGTGGCCAGCACTGTAATCACATGACATGGGGGGGTGGCCAGCACTGTAATGACATGACATGGGGGGGTGGCCAGCACTGTAATCACATGACATGGGGGGGTGGCCAGCACTGTAATGACATGACATGGGGAGGTGGCCAGCACTGTAATGACATGACATGGGGAGGTGGCCAGCACTGTAATGACATGACATGGGGAGGTGGCCAGCACTGTAATGACATGACATGGGGGGGTGGCCAGCACTGTAATGACATGACATGGGGGGGTGGCCAGCACTGTAATGACATGACATGGGGAGGTGGCCAGCACTGTAATGACATGACATGGGGGGGTGGCCAGCACTGTAATGACATGACATGGGGGGGTGGCCAGCACTGTAATGACATGACATGGGGAGGTGGCCAGCACTGTAATGACATGACATGGGGGGGTGGCCAGCACTGTAATGACATGACATGGGGAGGTGGCCAGCACTGTAATGACATGACATGGGGAGGTGGCCAGCACTGTAATGACATGATATGGGGAGGTGGCCAGCACTGTAATCACATGACAGTGGGAGGTGGCCAAAAGGATCCACAGTGGTACCGAAACAGCATTTGTGAGGTACACAGATGTGGAGGCTGAGCTGAAAAATGAGAAAAAATATACATATATATCGATAATAATAATAATAATAATGAAATTATTGTGTAACGTGCTCATATAAAAAATATACATATATATCGATACATATAAAAAATGTAATGTTTAGACTTATAATCAATGTGAAATTACAATAATATAGTTTATTATGCAGTTATCAACAATGATGATAAAGTCTGTCTTTGTATCAACCTGTCATTGATCTCTTATATATTTATATAAAGGAGAAAAACAAACACTTTGTAAAATATATTCAATATTGACTGTTGAAACAATGGTGCCACCTGGTGTTTGTGGCTGTAACCTCGGGTCACAGCTTAAATATAGTATAGACATGTGTAGAGGGGGGGGGGGGTGATCATCATCACCATGACCACCACCACCATCACCACCACCATCACCACCACCTTCACCACCATCATCACCACCATCACCACCATCACCACCACCATCATCACTACCACCACCATCACCACCATCATCACCACCACCACCATCACCACCACCATCACCACCACCTTCACCACCATCATCACCACAATCACCACCATCACCACCACCATCATCACTACCACCACCATCACCACCATCATCACCACCACCACCATCACCACCACCATCACCACCACCTTCACCACCATCATCACCACCATCACCACCATCACCACCACCATCATCACTACCACCACCATCACCACCATCATCACCACCACCACCATCACCACCACCATCACCACCACCTTCACCACCATCATCACCACCATCACCACCATCACCACCACCATCATCACTACCACCACCACCACCACCACCATCACCACCACCACCATCACCACCACCATCACCACCACCACCACCACCACCATCACCACCACCACCACCACCATCACCACCACCACCATCACCACCACCATCACCACCACCACCACCACCACCACCACCACCACCACCATGACCACCACCACCATCACCACCACCATCACCACCATCACCACCACCACCATCACCACCACCACCACCATCACCACCACCACCATCACCACCATCACCACCACCATCACCACCATCATCACTACCACCACCATCACCACCATCATCACCACCACCACCATCACCACCATCATCACCACCACCATCATCATCACCACCACCATCATCACCACCACCACCACCATCACCACCACCACCACCATCACCACCACCACCATCACCACCACCATCACCACCACCACCATCATCACGACCACCACCATCACCACCATCATCACCACCACCACCACCACCACCACCACCACCATCACCACCACCACCACCACCACCACCATCACCACCACCACCACCATCACCACTACCACCATCACCACCACCATCACCACCACCACCATCATCACCACCACCACCATCACCACCATCATCACCACCATCACCACCACCATCATCACCACCACCACCATCACCACCATCATCACCACCACCACCATCACCACCACCACCACCACCATCATCATCACCACCATCACCACCACCACCACCATCACCACCACCACCACTATCACCACCACCACCATCACCATCACCACCACCATCACCACCATCATCACCACCACCACCATCACCACCACCACCACCATCACCACCACCACCACCATCACCACCACCACCACCACCACCACCACAACCACCACCACCACCATCACCATCACCATCACCACCACCATCACCACCACCACCATCACCATCACCACCACCATCACCACCATCATCACCACCACCACCATCACCACCACCACCACCACCACAACCACCACCACCACCATCACCATCACCATCACCACCACCATCACCACCACCACCATCACCATCACCACCACCATCACCACCATCATCACCACCACCACCATCACCACCACCACCACCACCACAACCACCACCACCACCATCACCATCACCACCACCATCACCACCACCACCATCACCATCACCACCACCATCACCACCATCATCACCACCACCACCATCACCACCACCACCACCACTACCACCAACTTCACCGTTTAACGTCCATTTTTCCAGGCTGTTGATTAGAATCGATCATCTAACATTGTATATATTGAACAGAAAACAAAACATAGGTTGGTATTATCAATGAGAAGATATTTAATCTGATCCAGACATCGTGGCCTCAGTCAGATTTAGACATCGTGGCCTCGGTCAGATCCAGACATCGTGACCTCAGTCAGATCTAGACATCGTGGCCTCAGTCAGATCTAGACATCGTGGCCTCAGTCAGATCCAGACATCGTGGCCTCAGTCAGATTTAGACATCGTGGCCTCAGTCAGATCTAGACATCGTGGCCTCAGTCTGATCCAGACATCGTGGCCTCAGTCAGATCTAGACATCGTGGCCTCAGTCAGATCCAGACATCGTGGCCTCAGTCAGATCTAGACATCGTGGCCTCAGTCTGATCCAGACATCGTGGCCTCAGTCAGATCCAGACATCGTGGCCTCAGTCAGATCCAGACATCGTGGCCTCAGTCAGATCTAGACATCGTGGCCTCAGTCCGATCCAGACATCGTGGCCTCAGTCAGATCCAGACATCGTGGCCTCAGTCAGATCTAGACATCGTGGCCTCAGTCAGATCCAGACATCGTGGCCTCAGTCAGATCTAGACATCGTGGCCTCAGTCTGATCCAGACATCGTGGCCTCAGTCAGATCCAGACATCGTGGCCTCAGTCAGATCCAGACATCGTGGCCTCAGTCAGATCCAGACATCGTGGCCTCAGTCAGATCTAGATATTGTGCCTCAGTCAGATCCAGACATCGTGGCCTCAGTCAGATCCAGACATCGTGGCCTCAGTCTGATCCAGACATCATGGCCTCAGTCAGGTCCAGACATCGTGGCCTCAGTCAGATCCAGACATCGTGGCCTCAGTCAGATCTAGACATCATGGCCTCAGTCAGATCCAGACATCGTGGCCGCAGACAGATCCAGACATCGTGGCCTCAGTCAGATCCAGACATCGTGGCCTCAGTCAGATCTAGACATCGTGGTCTCAGTCAGATCTAGACATCGTGGCCTCAGTCAGATCTAGACATCGTGGTCTCAGTCAGATCCAGACATCGTGGCCGCAGACAGATCCAGACATCGTGGCCTCAGTCAGATCCAGACATCGTGGTCTCAGTCAGATCCAGACATCGTGGCCTCAGTCAGATCTAGACATCGTGGCCTCAGTCAGATCTAGACATCGTGGCCTCAGTCAGATCCAGACATCGTGGCCTCAGTCAGATCCAGACATCGTGGCCTCAGTCAGATCTAGACATCGTGGCCTCAGTCCGATCCAGACATCGTGGCCTCAGTCAGATCCAGACATCGTGGTCTCAGTCAGATCTAGACATCGTGGCCTCAGTCAGATCTAGATATTGTGGCCTCAGTCAGATCCAGACATCGTGGCCTCAGTCAGATCCAGACATCGTGGTCTCAGTCAGATCTAGACATCGTGGCCTCAGTCAGATCTAGATATTGTGGCTTCAGTCAGATCCAGACATCGTGGCCTCAGTCAGATCCAGACATCGTGGCCTCAGTCAGATCTAGATATTGTGGCCTCAGTCAGATCTAGATATTGTGGCCTCAGTCAGATCCAGACATCGTGGCCTCAGTCAGATCTAGACATCGTGGCCTCAGTCAGATTTAGACATCGTGGCCACAGTCAGATCCAGACATCGTGGCCTCAGTCAGATCTAGACATCGTGGTCTCAGTCAGATCTAGACATCGTGGCCTCAGTCAGATCTCGACATCGTGGTCTCAGTCAGATCCAGACATCGTGGCCGCAGACAGATCCAGACATCGTGGCCTCAGTCAGATCCAGACATCGTGGTCTCAGTCAGATCCAGACATCGTGGCCTCAGTCAGATCTAGACATCGTGGCCTCAGTCAGATCTAGACATCGTGGCCTCAGTCAGATCCAGACATCGTGGCCTCAGTCAGATCCAGACATCGTGGCCTCAGTCAGATCTAGACATCGTGGCCTCAGTCCGATCCAGACATCGTGGCCTCAGTCAGATCCAGACATCGTGGTCTCAGTCAGATCTAGACATCGTGGCCTCAGTCAGATCTAGATATTGTGGCCTCAGTCAGATCCAGACATCGTGGCCTCAGTCAGATCCAGACATCGTGGTCTCAGTCAGATCTAGACATCGTGGCCTCAGTCAGATCTAGATATTGTGGCCTCAGTCAGATCCAGACATCGTGGCCTCAGTCAGATCCAGACATCGTGGCCTCAGTCAGATCTAGATATTGTGGCCTCAGTCAGATCTAGATATTGTGGCCTCAGTCAGATCCAGACATCGTGGCCTCAGTCAGAGCTAGACATCGTGGCCTCAGTCAGATTTAGACATCGTGGCCACAGTCAGATCTAGACATCGTGGCCACAGTCAGATCTAGACATCGTGGCCTCAGTCAGATCCAGACATCGTGGCCTCAGTCAGATCCAGACATCGTGGCCTCAGTCAGATCTAGACATCATGGCCTCAGTCAGATCCAGACATCGTGGCCGCAGACAGATCCAGACATCGTGGCCTCAGTCAGATCCAGACATCGTGGCCTCAGTCAGATCTAGACATCGTGGTCTCAGTCAGATCTAGACATCGTGGCCTCAGTCAGATCTAGACATCGTGGTCTCAGTCAGATCCAGACATCGTGGCCGCAGACAGATCCAGACATCGTGGCCTCAGTCAGATCCAGACATCGTGGTCTCAGTCAGATCCAGACATCGTGGCCTCAGTCAGATCTAGACATGGTGGCCTCAGTCAGATCTAGACATCGTGGCCTCAGTCAGATCCAGACATCGTGGCCTCAGTCAGATCCAGACATCGTGGCCTCAGTCAGATCTAGACATCGTGGCCTCAGTCAGATCCAGACATCGTGGCCTCAGTCAGATCCAGACATCGTGGTCTCAGTCAGATCTAGACATCGTGGCCTCAGTCAGATCTAGATATTGTGGCCTCAGTCAGATCCAGACATCGTGGCCTCAGTCAGATCCAGACATCGTGGTCTCAGTCAGATCTAGACATCGTGGCCTCAGTCAGATCTAGACATCGTGGCCTCAGTCAGATCTAGATATTGTGGCCTCAGTCAGATCCAGACATCGTGGCCTCAGTCAGATCCAGACATCGTGGCCTCAGTCAGATCTAGATATTGTGGCCTCAGTCAGATCTAGACATCGCGGCCTCAGTCAGATCTAGACATCGTGGCCTCAGTCAGATCTAGACATCGTGGCCTCAGTCAGATCCAGACATCGTGGCCTCTGTCAGATCTTGATATTGTGGCCTCAGTCAGATCTAGATATCGTGGCCTCAGTCAGATCTAGATATTGTGGCCTCAGTCAGATCCAGACATCGTGGCCTCAGTCAGATCTAGACATCGTGGCCTCAGTCAGATCTAGACATCGTGGCCTCAGTCAGATCCAGACATCGTGGCCTCTGTCAGATCTAGATATTGTGGCCTCAGTCAGATCTAGATATCGTGGCCTCAGTCAGATCTAGATATTGTGGCCTCAGTCAGATCCAGACATCGTGGCCTCAGTCAGATCTAGACATCGTGGCCTCAGTCAGATCTAGACATCGTGGCCTCAGTCAGATTTAGACATCGTGGCCACAGTCAGATCTAGACATCGTGGCCACAGTCAGATCTAGACATCGTGGCCTCAGTCAGATCCAGACATCGTGGCCTCAGTCAGATCCAGACATCGTGGCCTCAGTCAGATCTAGATATTGTGCCTCAGTCAGATCTAGACATCGTGGCCTCAGTCTGATCTAGATATTGTGGCCTCAGTCAGATCTAGACATCGCGGCCTCAGTCAGATCTAGACATCGTGGCCTCAGTCAGATCTAGACATCGTGGCCTCAGTCAGATCCAGACATCGTGGCCTCTGTCAGATCTAGACATCGTGGCCTCAGTCTGATCTAGATATTGTGGCCTCAGTCAGATCTAGACATCGCGGCCTCAGTCAGATCTAGACATCGTGGCCTCAGTCAGATCCAGACATCGTGGCCTCAGTCAGATCTAGACATCGTGGCCTCAGTCAGATCTAGATATTGTGGCCTCAGTCAGATCTAGATATCGTGGCCTGACAGGCTGGAAATCGCAAACTGACAAACTATCGATTGTTCTCTGATAAGTTTTTATCGAGCCCTTAGCAGTTGAAATGTCTGCTATCTAGGGGGACATTATAAAGAAGGAATCTAATATAGTTGCTTATTTGACTGGACCAAGGAAACAATGTTTCCATTAGTCCATTACTGATACCAACTACTAGTCGCAACTCCTGAAAGGAGTAACGTGAAATAATGTATTTTTCTGAAGAACGTGATGTGCTTCTCATTCTAGGAATTGAACTCACGACCTGGAATAACTGAGGTGGCTGGCAAATCAGTATTTTTGTAGGTTGTCTGCATTGATTTTTTTAGAAAAGGTGGTGGTGGAGCTTAAGATCTATTGAATAGTGGTGTATGTCAAAAAGAATCTCCATTGAAATTTCTATCTCTTTCTTTCTCCCCCCTCTTTCTTTCTCCCCTCCCTCTCTCTCTAATCATCCATTTCTTATTAACCGTTCCATTACATATTTCTAATGAAAGTCACGGCCTATGATTTTCAAAACATTTTGAAAATAATCAAGAATTTTGTGATATTCAGTGAAATAACTAACTTTCTTATTTATCTGATGTTTGGAACATAACTTAACAAAGATTCTGAAATAAAGTTATGGTAGAAAGTTTTTAGATAAATATTAACAGTTTGTATCATAGCATCAAAAGTTTTAATATCAAAGAATATTTTGAAGTATGTCTATTTCCTTGTAGTAGTTAACTCTAATTCTACAAAATAATCTTATGATTCCAAATTTCCGTCAATTCTACCATTTTCTTCCTTTATATTTCAGGTCACAATGGGAACGGTATTCTTCTCTACATAGGTAAGGATTGCAGTTATTCTATTTATATTTCTTCAGTATTATCTAGAACTGGGGGTCAACAAACTAAGACCCCCACAACCCAGATGTGACCCACAGGCTTTATTTCATCTGACCCACAGCTTTATTTCCTTTGGTCCACAGACTTCAATATATAATGTTGCTTAGAAGAATTTTTTTTCTTTTCATTTCTCACCATATTACAGTTTTTGTGGTGTTATTCGCGCCAGTCACCAATCTGGTACTTTCTCAAACCTGTGAAGACTAGACTTTTTTAGGCAGCCTTTACCTCATCATAGCTATATCACTGGGTGATGTAACTATGATGAGGTTGTAAGATGTTTTATATATAACATGGTGTTATATATGACATATAATATGATATATAATAACATGAAATAATATATGACATGGTATTAAATAAGACCTGGTATATGATGATATATATCACATGGTATTGCGTATGACACAGTATTATATAAGGGGGTGCTGAAAAGTTCCTGGCTTTGGGTAAAATAAAATGCAGGAGGATCAGTTAATTATGATTTTATTCAACATATTCCCCTCTCAGATTCACACACTGTATTTTATTTTACCCAAAGCCAGGAACTTTTCAGCACCCCAGTATATGTGATGGATATATGTGATGGAGTATATGTGATGGATATATGTGATGGAGTATGTGATGGATATATGTGATGGAGTATATGTGCCTGTGTGTTGATATAACAAAAGTTTAAATTCTGAGATTCTGCAAAAATTTGAAATCAATTTTTTTAATTTCTGTATTTGGGATAGAATCAACTTTTAGAGCTTAATAAACACCAGAACTATAATTATATACATACCTGTGTGTATGTGTGTGTGTATGTATGTGTATGTATGTGTATGTGTGTCTGTATGTACTCTCAGGTCTCAAAAAATCATACCCTCTCCCACTTAATAATTTTTCATATTTTTTTCCTAATTGTGGTTTTTAAAATAATCAACAAAGACAACCTACAAAAATTACCAACTCCCCCCACCTACACCAACCCCCTACACATGTATGTAGGAACATATGAATATTGTGTATATCATCATTTAATATCTCCCTGCTAGCAAGTATTGGACAGGTTGATACATATCAACTCGGTACTCTATATACTCGTATATAAGTCATGAAATGTGTGGCCAAAATTGATGGAGGTGGCTATATTCAAGGTCAATAATTTGCTGATTTTCTCCTACTTCAAATTCTATATAAATGAGGTGCTAAAATATTTTCACTTTGGAGGTGAATATTACACCTGTTTCACTTTGGAGGTGAATATTACACCTGTTTCACTTTGGAGGTGAATATTACACCTGTTTCACTTTGGAGGTGAATATTACACCTGTTTCACTTTGGAGGTGAATATTACACCTGTTTCACTTTGGAGGTGAATATTACACTGGTTTCACTTTGGAGGTGAATATTACACCTGTTTCACTTTGGAGGGGAATATTACACCTGTTTCACTTTGGAGGGGTATATTACACCTGTTTCACTTTGGAGGGGAATATTGCACTGGTTTCACTCTGAAGGTGAAATTTGTCTTTTATGTGTTCGGAATGAATGTAGCCTTCAAAATGTTTGGAAATTGGTAAAAAATCATTACATAATGGAGTTATGAAACAAAACTACTCTATATGACACTTAAAACGTTTTAAATATCAAAATTTTAAAACTTCATAAATATATTTTCCACTCATGAGAATTTTAAAACAGCACATCTAAACCTCAAATGTTGATTAGCCATTTTTCAGACATAAAATAGGTGTCTGATTATAATCAAATCAGCTTATATAGCATAATTGGAGCTACTGACATCTCAGAGGGACTGGGGCGAGAACCACAGCTCCCCACTCTCACTCCCTGCAAAGTACACCCGGTGCATCGTAACACCCTCACTAGTGAGGTTATCACCTCTTTGAAGGCAAACTAATTAGGTTTCTAGGGCATCTTTAAACCTGGTGGAGCCCATCTCCTCTCCAGGTCTAAATACAGCAGATTTCTTCCAGAGTAGGATAGAGTGAAAGAATGGAAGTGAGAAAGAGATATAGAGGAAGAATTGACATCAGTACTTAACTAGTACTTGTTTTATCGACTCGAATGGACGAAAGACAAAGTTGACCTCAGCAGGATTTGAACTGAGAGAGCAGAGACAAATACCACAAAACATTCTGACGTTCTAACAACTCTGACAATTCACTGCCTGCTAACTCCACTCATACTTATCTAACCCCACTCATACTTATCTAACCCCACTCATACTTATCTAA